>MJUU01051929.1:0-11302 GCA_002080025.1 Modiolus philippinarum | reverse complement strand
AAACTTGGTTACAATTGTCTTTTGATGATCCCTTCCAGAGTTTGTGATTTTTAGTTTGTACCTCATCCAAAAATGAAAATGCAACATATGGTGAACTGATTTATAGTATGAATGGGTGGTCTATTGGTGACAATGAATAAAACCAGTCACCAGGTGAGCGATACAGGCTCATGTGAGCCTCTAGTTTCATTAGTTTCATTTTGTCTTTGTTTTCATGCCCCTGCCCCCACGGCAAAAAGTCCGGGGTGGGGGTGGGGTTATTTTACCCTTGTCCGTCCATTCGTCTGTCCATTCATACAATTTAAAAAACGTAACATTTGATGTTTTTCAGACACATTTCAACCAAATCCCATCTACTTCAAAGGAATCTAACTTAAAATAAGTAGATGTACACAGACACACATCCTTTGGAATATTCAAAATGGCTGGTTGCCATTAAAACTGAAAAAAGGCAGGAAAATTTAAAGTGCCTCAAATTTGATGAAACTACAGGAAAGTTGCCTAGCATCCATAGAAATGATTTTGGTTCTCAGAATTTTCAAAATGGCTGCCATTGCCATGGAAACTGGAAAAAGGCAGAAAAATTCCAAATGTTTCAAAATGGATGAAATTTTACAGAAAGGTTGCCTGGCATCCATAGAAATGATTGTTTTGCTCAGAATTTCACTTGTATATTTTGTGGAAAAAAGGGGGAGATATATCGTGTCTGTATTTGTACTGTACTGTGTCAACACCTGTATTGTGTCCACTCACACTTAAATTTGCACTTGCCATATTGATTCAGGGTTCTCTTAGCGGGGGCATAATTGGTTGCCATTCAGCGACAGCTCTAGTTCTCTGTTGCTTTTTTTTGCCATGCCTTTGGACTTTGATTTTTTGTGATCATCACTTTTACATATATACTGATAGACATGACAGTCTACTGAGGTAATGCATGAAGAAAAATAAGAAATAGAAATAATAGTTCTGAGGCTGTAACTCCGACCAAAGAGTGGTATATGAATTTTGAAGTAAATTACATGTAGGGAAAGAATGTGTCTTTTCAATTTAGAGAAGGGATTTGGAATCAAAATATGTTTGAAAAAAACTTTAGAGTAAGGTGAACTGATATACATTAAAACTGCTTTCCAAACTTAATCTTGACTGGGTTGCAGAATTTCAAATTAAGTTCATTGACATTTAAATTTTAATTGTAAATTAAATCCTTAACAAATCCAACCAAATTAATTTACACTTAAAAAAAAAAATAAAATATCAATTTAACTTAAATTGACATTCTGGAACCCAGTCCTGTTTAGTAAATGATTAGTTTGAGGATATATATTTTTCTTTGTCTAGTGTAATTGCTAGATGAAATCGTGTATGTACTTACGGATTTTTGGGGTGTATGATTGGCTTGCATATTTTTATTTTAGCCTACCTCCTAGATAGGTTTGTCATAAGTCTTTTTAGTTCGCCTCAACAAAGTTGAGGGGGACTATTGGAGTACCTCGGCGTCCACGTCTTCGTCCGTGTCCGCATTTTGGTATATATCTTGGTAACTGTGCAGGGTAGGGTCATCAAACTTTGCATGCAGGTGCATCTTGGGCTATCTCCAAGCCTCAAAGAATATTAGGTCTCTCTGACCTATATTTTCCGCTTGAGTGGCTTTCATTTAAATTTACATCCAAGTTCATATCTCAGTAACTATACATAGTATGATCATCTAACTGTGCATGTGCATGCATCTCTGATGGTAGGTCAGCATCCAGGCAAAATTAGTTCACTTTGACCTACATTTTCCGCGTGAGTGACTTACATTCAAGTTTATGTACGTGTTCATATCTCGGTCACTGTACAAGATAGGATCATCTAACCTTGCACATGCATGCATCTCTGATGGTAGGTCAGCATCCAGGCAAAATTAGGTCACTTTGAGCTATATTTTCCACGTGAGTGACTTACATTCAAGTTTATGTCAGAGTTCAGATCTTGGTCACTGTACATGATAGGATCATCTTACCTTGAACATGCATGCATCTCTAATGGTAGGTCAGCATCCAGGCAAAATTAGGTGACTTTGACCTACATTTTCTGCTTGACTGACTTACATTCAAGTTTACATCCGAGTTGATATCTCAGTCACTGTACATTGTATGATCATCTAACCTTGCACATGCATGCATCTCTGATGGTAGGTCAGCATCCAGGCAAAATTGGGTCACTTTGACCTACATTTTCCGCTTTAGTGACTTACATTCAAGTTCATGTCAGGGATCAGATCTCAGGTACTATACATGGTAGGATCATCTTGCATGTGCATGTGCATGCACCTGTGATGGTAGCTCAGCATTCAGACAAAATTAGGTCACTTAAACCTACATTTTACGCATGAATGACTTTCATTAATGTATACATCTGAGTTCATAGCTCAGTAACTGTACATTGTTGGTTCAGGTAACCTTTCATATGCATGCAGTTTTGATAATATGTCAGGCCACCCTTAAAAAATTGTTTGTTTGCTGTTTATTGACCTACTCATAAAAATCCTACCTACTCAAAAAATTTTATTGTCATTTCACAGAGGAAAATTTTTTTATTCTATTTTCATCACATTTTTTTTTTTAAATTAACCTTTTTTGACATTTTTCAAGAAAAAAATATTATTCACCTACCTACCTACTCACATCCAAAATTGTTAGTTGATAAACAGCAAACAAACAATTTGTTAAGGATGGCCTCAGGATCCAGGCAAAATTTGGGTGCTGCGACAACGTGCCATAACACGGCGAACTTTTTAATCGTTGATTACCTATGTTTTTAGCCTGCCAAGACGAATGACCGGAGAGCTATTGTCATACTCCCGGCGTCGGCGTCAGCAAAACTTTAACCTGGCTTGTGGAATGGAGACCTGAAGAGCTAGGATGTTGATATTTGGTATCTGACTTCCGTGTGATGAGAGCTTTCTTCTGCGACCATACTTGCAGACATTTTGACCTTGACCTTGCCCTTAGGGCAATTTTTTAAAAACTTTAACCTCGCCTGTAGAAGGTAGGCTTTTAGTGGTAGGGTGTTCATATTTGGTATGTAACTTCCATATGATGAGAGCTTTATAGTGGTACCATATTTGTAGACATTTTGACCTTGACCTTGCCCTGAAGGCAATTTTTTAAAAACTTTTAACCTTGCCTATAGAAGGTAGGCTTTCTTGCTTTGTAAAAAATTAAACTATTTTTCTGGCCGTCTGTAATCTCACGATTTGGATTGCCAAGTTTTCTTACAAACAACTCCATGAGTGCCCTGTGATTGTTTATATGTTGTTTTGTCTATTTCATTGGTCCCTTTGTTGGGCAATGGATGACAGTGTTTTTAAGAGTACTTCACCCAATATGTTATGCTTGTTGACAACCCCGCATCCATCAAAAATAATGAAATAAAGGGGATGGATGTGGCGTTGTTCGACATTCTGCAAGTGAATTCCACTTAAACCTGTGCTAGGGACTGTCTTGAACTTACTGTGAGGTAAGAGCGTTTGCTCTTTGTTGAAGGCCTCATAGTGACATCAAAATGAAGAACAACAATCAAAGCGTTGTTCTATTTGCTTAATCTTACCACATATTTATAGGGATTTTGTCCCATGTACATTTACTCCATATCCCTTTATTTGTTTTTTTTAGTGGTAGGGTGTTCATATTTGGTATGTAACTTCCTTATGATAAGAGCTTTCTAGTGGTACCATATTTGTAGATGTAGACATTTTGACCTTGACCTTGCCCTTACGGCAATTTTTTAAAAACTTTAACCCTCCTTCTTGAATTAAGTTGTTGAGTGGTAGGATGTTCATATTTAGTATGTGACTTTCTTGTGATCACAGCTTTCTGATGGTACCATATTTGTAGACATTTTGACCTTGACTTTGCCCTTAGGGCTATTTATGCCCCCGCCGCTAGGCGGTCGGGGGCATTAAGGTTTACCCTGATCTGTACGTCCATCTTTTTGGTTTCCGGATGATAATTTGAGTATCCTGCATAGGATCAAAACCAAACTTGGTCACATGCTTACTTATCACCTGTCGATTTCCAGGTTGGTACCCCCAAGGTCAAGGTCACAGTTGCTAAAAATATACTAAAATTTCAATAGAATTTTGGTTTCCGGATGATAACTTGAGTATACTACATTGGATCAAAACCAAACTTGGTCACATGCTTATCACCGAAGACAGAACCCTATTGATTTCAGGGTTGGTGCCCCCAAAGTCAAGGTTACAGTTGCTAAAAATAGACTAAAATTTCAATAAAATTTAGGTTTCCGGAAGACAACTTGAGTATATTACATTGGATCAAAACCAGACTTGGTCATGTGCTTGCTTATCACCCAATACAGAAGCCTATGGATTTCCAGGTTGGTACCCCCAAGGTCAAGGTCACAGTTGCTAAAAATAGATTAGTATTACATATAAGACTGTTTCTCAGATTATTTGTTGGAACTACACATTATATCAAAACCAAACCAGTTCCAGTGCCTATTTATCACAGGAGAAAGATCCTTTTTTATAATTATTTGATATATATATTGTACATAGCTATGCCTTTAATAATTTAAGGGTTTTGATTGCAAGGAAGCGGAGGCATCTGTGTCCCATGGACACATTCTTCCCTTTTTTTTAAAAACTTTAACCTTGCTTCTAGAATTAAGTTGTTTAATGGTAGGGTGCTCATATTTGTTATGTGACTTTCTTGTGATGAGAGCTTTCTGATGGTACCTTTCTATAACTTTCAAATTTAGTGTGCATTGAGGTCACTCTAATTCCCGGCGAGCTATGTTGTCTTCTGACAACTCTTATTCCATACATATTATTTGATTGTAGGTTTATTATAGAGTTGAAGTAATAATATTTGTGATGTGTTATGCAATATATACTTATGCAGACTAACATCTCTTTTTTTGGACACATTCTTATAACTTTTATTTTGATTATTTCAGTTGTACAAGAGTGTATTGGAGTACCAAAGATTCTAGGAGAAGATGTGTTTACACCTGTAAAATTACAGAGTACCATCCTGAAAGTCCCAAATCTCCTGAGACAACAATCAAAGACATGACAATAATACATGATCAAAACCATCCCGATTATATCCCTTTTTCACAACTTGAACTGCCCGAGACCATGAAAAGAGCAAATATTGTTGATTTGACAGAAGATTCTGTGTGTTCAGATGAGTCCTCACGTGCTTTATCTGCAACTTTTGACAGAACAAGAAGCAGTTCAGTTGATTGTGATGATTCATTGAGCTCTTCATGGCCAGGACCAAGTAAAAAACGTAGAAGTGACCCAGTACCCCTTGATTTGTCTCTGTTGTCACCAACAACATTACGTTTGTTAAACAAAGATCCAGAGAAGTATAGAAAGGAATCTGTAGACAGTCAGCCAGATAGATCTTTTAACAAATCTTTTCCACCAGTTTTACCTTCTCTAGATAATAATCCTCTCTCGCAGATTGCCAATAGATTGAATAGTGCTGCCGCAAAGAGTCGTCAGAAAAGTGAAGAGAGAATATTAGCTGGAATTACTACCATAAAGGTACCTGATCGCCCATCAAGTGCTCCACTTTTTTCAAGGTCACGATCAAATTCTTCTGAGCGTTTGATGTCTCCACCACGCTTGTGTTCGTCGCCAAAATTAGAAGTTCTACCTCCTGTTACGGAATCTAGTGACATAATCTGCATCAATGATGACCAGGAGGTTGCCATGGAAACTGATGAGAGTACAAAATCTATAGAAATTGATAAGAGTTTAGAAGAGATTATAAATGAGTTGTCAAGTGAAGATGAAAATGCACTGATAGTTATTACAGAGGATGGGCAGGAGTTGACAGAGGATGACTATGCAATGATTGCTCAGATTAACATGAACAACAAATCAGAACCATTTGATGAAAATAGCAGCGAATCAGATACTACCAGTGCAATACGACTAACATCCAATACACAAATAGTAAAACATGGAGAGGAGTTATCAGTACAAGAAGTTCTGAAAGAAAAACCAGCAATTCTATCAGTTCAAGATGAGAAAGGTCCTGAAAAAAGTGTCAAGTCTACATCGATGGAATCTGTTCTTGTCGTTGGAAAAGAAGGTGTTCAAAAGGTCCAGAAAGACATTGTACAGACATCTTCAAATGTGCAAAAAGATGCAATTCAAAATGTTCAGCATGAGGCAATAAAAACTGTTCACAGGGATACCTCTCAGACATTTCAGAAAAGAGATAACCAAATTTGTCAAACAGTAGCCATCAAAAATGCTCAGGAAGTGCCAATGGAAACATTTGATAAAGATTCAGTTCTACTCGTTAAACCTGATCAAAAGGGCACAATTCAGATTGTTCAGAATAACCAAAACAATTTCCAAAAAACGTCACTTTCAATGAGGGCAAGTTCAACTGCTGCGTTTCCCTCTTCTTTTCCACAGAATATTGCATCATCTGCATCCAATCCAACTGTAGTGCCAGTAGCTTCAGCTAAGATGAATGAGAACAAGATTACAGATGTCATACCAGAAATTTCCAATACAGCAGGTAAGTTAATAGAACAATATCAGTTGAATGGATATCTTTACTGCTAAACAAACAATGAAAGGATATGGAGTAAATGCACAAGAGACAAAGTACCGTATAGCGGGTTATTTTCGCGGGTCCAAAATTTCACGGATTTGAGTGGAAAATGTATGCCAAAAAATTTAGAGTTTCAAATTTTCGCAGATTATCAAAGATCCTATATATATTCTAAGAAAGCATAAAATATTCGCGGAATTTATTTTCGCGATGTAATTCTATCCGCGAAAATACGCGAAAATTAAAACCCCACGAAAATTACCCGCTATACGGTATCTACATATACATGGTGAAACCAAGCAATGGAACGAGGCTTACCATGAGTTTTCAACAAGATCTCTCCTCATACCTCATTGTAAATTCAAAACAGGCCCTAGCACTGGTTTGAGCCCAATTCATTGCTAGATGTTGTGCAATGCTACATTCATGTACCTTCCCTTTTGCTTATGGATGTGGGATTGTCAACAAACATAAAAATAACCGGCAAAGTGTTCTTACAACCGCTTTCATCTACTAACATGGTTGGTGTGATCTCTGAAATTTTATGATGAAATGAGATGTGTATGTGGATAGGCAGTGACATGTCATTAGAAATACATGTATTTGTGTGATTTGTTGGACATAAGCATGTTCACATTGTCTATTTATAACTGTTAGATGGCGACAGGAGTTGGGATTCACTGATTGCCATCATTTGATCTAGCTAAATTTTGTTGTATGTTGTTTTACACTTTTCATTTTGAATCATGATGTTTAAATGGACAGAATGTGTACTTTTATTGTACAGCATGGAATGAAATCACTTCTACTTATTGTTTGAGTTAAATTAAGGTATACTAATAGCCCATAGTGTGATGTGAGTAAATTGTACTAGTTTCAATATCTTGCAATTTTGACATTTTCACGAAATTTGATTGATTGATTGATTGATTGGTGTTTATTGTTAGCTTTGGTCTTCCAAACGTTTAGATTTTATCTGCACTGAAGAGACATAAGTTGTCGAAATGCGCATATGCAGAAATTAAATTCACAGTAACTTCGGTATTTAGTTATTTGTCAGTTCATGCAGTGTTACTAATGGATTATGAAAATGTAGTTTCTATACAACCGCAAAAATTTTGCAGTCGTATAATGGTATGACGTTGGTGTCGACGTCGACCGTGTCGTTGGTGTTCACACCGGCGTCTGTGGACAGCATAACTTTGGTTCTAGTGGACAGATCATTCTCAAATTTTAGTGTGATGTTTTTTGGCACAAGCATAAACTGAGGTTTTAATTTTCAGTTTTGGCCCCGCCCGATTAATCAGATTTTGATGGGGTTTCTTTCAGTGTGCTCCTGAGGAAATTTCCAATCAGCAGTATGCTAACAGATTTCACATAGCATGTACTGTTCAGAGATAAATGGGCCCAAAAGGGGCAAATACAAAAAAAATATTTTTTAATTTTTTGTCCAATTTTGGTGCAAGTTTTTTTCAACGGATTCCTTATGAAAAATTAAAACAGTGCTGTACTATTAGATTTTGGTTACTTGTTTCCTTACCTAGCTATGAGGGGTTGAAAGGGGCCAAAATTGCAAATTTGCAGATTACCTAAAATTTTTATTTTTCATCAGATTTTGATGGGATTTTTTCTTTGGATTCTTCTTGATAACAGCTTTCAGCAGTGTAGCTCTTACCTGTTTCAGAGCTACAATGTATAAGGGCTCAAAGGGGCCAAAACTGCAAATTTGCAGATTACCTAAAATTTTTTATTAGCTCACCTGGCCTAAAAGGCCATGTGAGCTTTTGCCATCACTTTGCATCCATCATCCGTCTGTCGTCCGTCAACAATTTCAAAAATCTTCTCCTCTGAAACTGATGAGCCAATTGTAACTAAACTTTACCTGAAGCATCACCAGGGTATGCAGTTTCAAAATTGTGTTCGATTAGTCCAAAGACCAAACAACATGGCTGCTGTTACTAAAAATAGAACATAGGGATAAATTGCTGTTTTTTGCAAATAACTCAAAAACCGTTACAGATATCAAAAATCTGACAGGTAGTTAAAGTGATCAGCATAGCAAGATCAACCTGCCCTGCAATTTTGAAGAAAATCCGATAACCTGTCTTGGAGTTTTTGCCCTTTTTCCGTAAAATTTTCAAAATTTGTGCATTTTTGATTTTTTTTTTCAAAAAGAGTAACAGATAGAGGTCAAGTGTACATTGCAAAAATGTTCAGCATATCAAGATCTACCCACCCTGAAATTTTGGAGAAGATCAATAAACCCTTGTAGGAGTTATTGCCCTTTTTTCACCGAATTTTAAAAATTTTCGTATTTTTCATCTTTTATTTCCAAAACTATAGAAGATGAAGGTTAAGTGTAAATTGATGAAATGTTTGCCATGCTGTGGCGACTTCAAAACTGATGTTGAAAATTGTTCCTTGACCGCCATTTTCAAAATGGCCGCCAAAAAAGGTGGGAAAATTCAACACTGTCCGATTTCAATGACATTTGGTTTCCAAATAGATATTGATGTTGCGACTTCAAATCCGGTGTCAAAAATTGCTCGTTGACCGCCATTTTCAAAATGGCCGCCCAAAAAAGCGGGAAAATTCAACATTGTCCGCTTTCAATGACATTTGGTTTCCAAATAGATATTGATGTTGCGACTTCAAATCCGATGTTGAAAATTGTTTGTTGACTGCCATTTACAAAATGGCTGCCAAAAAAGGCGGGAAAATTCAACATTGTCCGATTTCATTGAAATTTGGTTTCCAAATAGATATTGTTGTTGCGACTTCAGATCCGGTGTTGAAAATTGTTCGTTGACCGCCATTTTTAAAATGGCCTCCAAAAAAGGCGGGAAAATTCAACATTGTCTGATTTAAATGAAATTTGATTTTCAAGTAGATATTGATGTTGCGACTTCAAAACTGATGTTGAAAATTGTTTGTTGACTGCCATTTACAAAATGACCTCTCGACTTCAAAACTGGTGTCGAAAGTGGTTCTTAGCAAGAACGTTTTTTGTCAAAACAGCCCAACAAAGAAATATAGTAAAACATCATCAGACTCTTAAAAAAGTTCAAGATATTGGAGGTGTTTGAGCTACAAAAGTTTGAGAAACTGAAGATCAACTGTATAACTTAAAATGTTCCCTTGTTTGTGGCAACTGAAAGCCAGGTGAGCGATACAGGCTCCTGGGAGCCTCTGGTTTTTCATCGGATTTCAATGCGACTTTTTAGCTCACCTTACCCAAAGGGTCATTGTGAGCTATTGCCATCACTTGGCGTCCGTCGTCCGTCCGTTAAACTTTTCACATTTTCATCTTTCCTCTGAAACTACTGAAGCAAATTCAACCAAACTTTACAGGAATGATGTATGGAAGGTCCTTTACAAAGATTGCTCATTTCGTTGCGATCCGATAAAAAACATGGCCGCCAGTGCGGAACTTAGGTTTAACATTGACCCTGTGGGAAAAATTACATTTTCATCTTCTGCTCTGAAACCACTAAAGCAAATTCAACCAAACTTTTCAGGAATGATGTACTAAAGGTCCTTAACAATGATTGCTCATTTCGTTCCAATCTGACGAAAAACATGGCCGCCAGCACAGAACATGGTTTAACATTGGAACCTATGGGAAAATCACATTTTCATCTTCTGCTCTGACAGTCAGGGGAATCACAGAAACAAGTGACTAGGTAATCACTTATATAAGTGATTTTAGAGCTCTTCGTATGGAAATCCTAAACAACCATAAAATGGCAAACTGATAAAATGCCTTGCTTTGGAAATTCATGTAAACTATTTCTTATTATAGTCAAGTACATGTTAGCTATGAAATATGCAAAATTAGTATGCCATTTGACAAGATATTGAGAAAAATTAAGATTTTAGGCAAAATTTGGCATTTTTTAGGTCATTTTGAAAGTCAATTTTCCATGTGAAAATGAATTTTCCTGATACTCATGATAATTATTTTGGAAACTAGGATGTTTCAGCTTTAAGTTAAATCAATAAAAAAGTACTGTTCTCAGACAAAAAACAACTGTTCTTGGGGCCTGAAAAAACCTGGTGTTCAGCTGTATAATCACTTATATAAGTGATTATATAGATAAAAATTGATGAAATCACTTATGGAAGTGACAACCAGTAAATTAGTCCCTGTAGTCATCCAGCTTTATTTATGGAAAACGAAATTACCAAAGATATTATCAAATCAATGTCTATCTCTAAAAGATGAAATCTCTTTGTCCCCCACTAGACAACCAAAATCATTGCTGCAAGTGCTTATCTTATCACTTGTATAGGTGATTAAAATGGGAAAATCAAGAGAGACAACCCTTACTTTCCATTATTTATCAAGATTTAGTCACTGCTAAAGGTGACTGAATGATCACTTGTTTTAGTGGTTCCCCTGACTGTCTGAAACAGCTGAAGCAAATTCAACCAAACTTTACAGGAATGATGTATGGAAGGTCCTTTACAATGATTGCTCATTTTGTTCCGATCTGAAAAAAAACATGGCCGCCAGCGCGGAACTTAGGTTTAACATCGGACCCTATGGGAAAGATCACATTTTCATCTTCTGCTCTGAAACCACCGAAGCAAATTTAACAAAATTTTACAGGAATGATGTACTAAAGGTCCTTAACAATTATTGCTCATTTCGTTCCAATCTGACGAAAAACATGGCCGCAAGCACGGAACATGGTTAAACATTGGACCATATG
>MJUU01051928.1:0-11296 GCA_002080025.1 Modiolus philippinarum | reverse complement strand
TAGGAGAAACTATGGACAGGGTCGCATTAGATATATTAGGCCCAGTACCACAAACCAGAAATGGCAATAAGTACCTTTTAGTCATTACAGACTATTGTACCAGATTTGCAGAGGCCTATCCCCCATCAAATGTAACTGCTGTTACTGTCGCTGAAAAAATGGTTACTGAATTTATATGTCGTTATGGAGTCCCTACCCAAATTCATACTGATCAGGGTGCTCAATTTACTTCTGACCTGTTTGTCTCCCTTTGTAGATTGTTACATATTGAAAAAACCCAAAACAGTCCATTTCATCCTCAAAGCTCCGGGTTAGTAGAAAGACTCAATGGTACAATAGAAGACATGTTGAGCAAATTTATACATAAGAACCAACGAAACTGGGATGTCTATTTACCATACTTGATGCTTGCTTATAGGTCGGCACCCCATGAAACTCTAGATGATGTTTGGGCGAGAAGTATATATGCCTATTGATTTATTATTTGGCAGGGAAGAACTGATAGATAAGAAATCAGTACCAGATTATGTGGATAATCTACTAGAGCGGATGGACAGGGTTCATGAGGTTGTCAGGGATCGCTTAATGACAGCCACAGAGCGACAGAAACGTCGATATGACCTCACATGTAATACCAAGCAATATCATATTGGTTCTGGAGTGATGCTCCGAGATACTAGAAAGTACAAAGGTAGAAGTCCTAAACTACAATTCAAATGGGAGGGACCTTACACTGTAATTAAAGTTGTTTCTGATATTTTGTACCAAATTCAAGAGAGTGCCCATGCAAAATCTAAGGTGGTACATGTGAACCGACTGAAACCGTATAATGGATATATGAAAAGATGGTACCAACCCCCTGGGGAACCAGCCTCAAATACCAGGAGCCAGAATAAAACCAAAATACAACCGACGGACCAGACTGATTAGTAACAGAAGCATGTGCTTCAGTTTAATTTGTGTATATATAGTGTTTTTGTTCATATATTTAAGTTAATTATTATATGATAGAATATTATACACACTGATCATCAATCAATGTAACACCACATACCCTTGTAAATGACTTAAAGATGCAACTGTCAAAACCAGGTATTTGCAGTGATTTACGGAAAGACCAGATATGTTAACCTGTTTGAGTGGTTACTTAGAACACAAAATATTAAGCAAAGTGGCATACACAGTAAACCCAGATTATCAATGTGGTAATATTATGGTTGCATAATCTACAACTCCCCATGTTGGTAGAGTACCAGTAACATGATATGGTTAAATATGGCAATAAGTAAAAGTTGGTGCAATGCACAGAACTAGTGTCACCCCATGATGGATGAGAACACATATTTATTGAACCATAAGAAAACAAACACATATTATTTATATACAACTTTATTTACCATAAATAATGCATTATGTGACCAAAGTGAGATAAAGTACATGTATTACCAAGCAAAGTATGTAAATCTTTAAGTACCAATTGAGATCACAGATGATTTGTCAGTGACAATTTAAGCAATTTGGTGTGGTTATATTGAGACCTTAAGTATAAAATATTGTCCATTTTCCTAGCAGGGCTAACCTTGGCCTTTCAACGGTTGAAAATATAATGTATGAAAAATGTGGTGTTTGCGATGAAAGTATGGCGATCATAAAATACCAATTTAGTAATTAATGGGACAGATGATACATATTGTATATAGACCTTGTATGTTTTTTTTACCATGTTGTTAGATGACCAGTGATTACCAAGTGTGAATATTTGGAGTATGTGATGTGACAATCACTAAAATAATATAAAAATGTATATATGTTTACAAGACCAATGATTTATATCAAAGTATATATGAAGTACCAATGATTTTACCATGGTTGTTTGCAGATGTAATTAGTTGATGATTCTGGCCATGGGACCAAGGGCCGTAATTTCTTTAATTTCAGTAAGGTAGAATAGTTATGAATGTTCCTATATTTTACAGAGTACAAAATGGATGCACCAATTTGGCAAGACCAGTGTAATGAGTGTGGTAAGAGGTTCCCTAATCCATCCAAATTAAACAGACACAGAAGGAGGGTGCATGGACCAAAATTGCAGTGTCGCTATTGTCCGTGGAGCTGTCACATAAACCACCGGCAGAGACTTAAAGACCATGAGATTGGACAGCATAAACATCTTATGTTTACACCTGCACAAACACCAAGGGTCAGTGACAGGCTTCAGTCGGTAGTGGTAAATTTCAGGCCCAACAGCACAATCAGAAGGCAGGAGGAAGAGGCTACACTGACTAAGGAGCTAGATGCAGCCATGCCCGATTTTGCCGACTTATTGAGAATGGAACCTAGGACCCCTTCACCATTAAGACAGCTTAGGAGAAAGGCAACATCACCTCCGCCACTTGTGTCTATTCCATCAAATGAGTTGTTTGGCAAGTACCTCCCAGGAGTTGATACCAACAAACCACCTGAAATGTATTCTCCATCAGACCCACCCTTCCTACACCAGGGTGATACAGATCAACTAGTTCCTCTGGCCAGTACCTCACCACCACAAGTTCAAGTACATGTAAGTCAGTCCAATGAGGCATCTGAAAAACCTGAAACTACGGTACCAGATCAGACACTACCATCAGAAGAACAGCTGGAGACGTGTGATGTACCAGTATCTGTCTCATGTGTACAGGATCCTCAACCTGATAGTCAGAAAGACCTTCAACATCCAGAGCAATTAGTTGAACCTGTTCTGGACCCCAAACCTAACAGTCAGACAGACCCTTCAAAGCTGATACATATACCAATAAATGAGACCGCATTGGACCTTAGAGTAAATTCTACCTCAACAGATCAGATACAACCATTAGACCTCACCATTAAGTCAAAGCCCACCCCAAAGGACATTCCAGTGGAGATCAATTGTAAACTACCAACTGAGAAGTGGAATGTGAAGACCATTGAGCTTGAAGACCCATTCCACAAGTATGATCATCTCTGCTTGGACCCCCGTCTGTTCTTTGCAGGGACTCCATCCAGTTATAAAGACCACGAACTGGCAAAGACGCTCCAGGAGAAGATCAACCTTTGTAGAAGGAGCCAGAAGTCCCGGTACCAACGTAGACCCATCCCCATTGGAGCAAAAACCATAATGAAAGTAGAAACTGCGTACTTACCAGATGGAACCGTTATCGAACTTAAGGATACTTGGAGTACTACGACCACACAACAACAACAGATATAGGGTATTGTTAGGTGTTAGGTAAGGTTCCATATTAGGTAGGTTTTAGGTCTGGGGCGACATAACTAGATTTGCAATTGCAAGCAATAGCTGATGTCGCCCCCGCAAACCAAATTGATGATTCCATCTTGTTTGCTTACTATTATGTCAAAGTGTTTGCAATTGACTCGATGAGTGCTATATGGTTATTGTATTCAATAAGTCTCTTGTCGGGCAACAAATGACAGCGGTTGTAGGAAAATTTTGCCAGTTATTAGTTCGCCTCAACGAAGTTGAGGAGGACTATTGGAGCACCCTCCGCGTCCGCGTCTACGTCTACGTCCGCGTCCGCATTTGGGCATATATCTCTGCAACTATGCATGGTAGGGTCATCAAACTTTGTATGCAGGTGCATCTTGGGCTATCTCACAGCCTCAAAGAAAATTGGGTCTCTCTTTTCCGCTTGAACGACTTACATTCAAGTTTACGTCCGAGTTCAGATCTCAGTCACTATACATGGTAGGATCATGTAACCTTGCATATATATGCATCTCTGATGGTTGGTCAGCATCCAGGGAAAATTAGGTCACTTTGACCTATATTTTCCGCTTGAACGACTAACATTCAAGTTTACGTCCGAGTTCAGATCTCAGTCACTATACATGGTAGGATCATGTACCCTTGCATATGCATGCATCTCTGATGGAAGGTCAGCATCCGGGCAAAATTAGGTCACTTTGACCTATACTTTACGCTTGATTGATTTACATTCAAGTTTTCGGACGAGTTCAGATCTCAGTCACTATACATGGTAGGATCATGTAATCTTCCTTATGCATGCAACTCTGATGGTGTATCAGCATCCAGGCAAAATTAGGTCACTTTGACCTTTATTTTACGCTTGATTGATTTACATTCAAGTTTTCGGACGAGTTTAGATCTTAGTCTCTATACATGGTAGGATCATGTAACCTTGCATATGCATGCAACTCTGATGGTGAATCAGCATCCAGGCAAAATTAGGACACTTTGACCTATATTTTACGCTTGATTGACTTTAAATTCAAGTTTTCTGACTAGTTCAGATCTCAGTCACTACACATGGTAGGATCATGTAACCTTGCATATGCATACATCTCTGATGGTTGGTCAGCATCCAGACAAAATTAGGTCACTTTGACCTATATTTTCCGCTTGATTGATTTACATCCAAGTTTTTGGACAAGTTCAGATCTCAGTCACTTTACATGGTAGGATCATGTAACCTTGCATAGGCATGCATCCCTGATGGTACAGCAGTATCCAGGCAAAAGTAGGTCACTTTGACTTATGTTTTACGCATGAGTGATTTATGTCCAAGTTTTCAGGCAAGTTCAGATCTCAGTCACTATACATGGTAGGATCATGTAACCTTGCTTAGGAATGAAAATGTGATGTCAACATCCAGTCAAAATTTTGTTACTGTGGCAAAGTGCCATAACGAGGCGAACACTGTAATCGTTTATTACCTATGTTTTTTATGTTTGTTGAAGACCCCGGATCCATGGAAAATGAAGAGCATTGATGTGACATTGTTCGAAAATTAGCAATGAATTACGCTAAAACCGATGCCAGGGGCTGTCTTGAACTTACTATGGGGTATGAGAAAAGCTCAGTGTTAAAGGCCTCATGGTGACTTCAGGTGAAGAACAACAATAAAAACCTTGTCCCAGGTATTTGTAGAGACTTTGTCTCATGTGCATTTACTCCATATCCTTTCTTTGTTAATGGATTCTATTCCAGGTACTACATAGGTCACGTGTATCAGGACTTTTATCACGACTTTGGATTTATTCTATTCAAGGTACTACATAGGTCACGTGCATAAGGACTTTTATCATGACTTTGAATTTATTCTATTCGAGGTACTACATAGGTCACGTGTATAAGGACTTTTATCACGACGTCGGATTTATTCTATTCGAGGTACTACATAGGTCACGTGTATAGGACTTTTATCACGACTTTGGATTATTCTATTCGACGTACTACATAGGTCACGTGTATAAGGATTTTTATCATGACTTTGGATTTATTCTATTCGAAGGTACTGCATAAGTCACGTGTATAAGAACTTTTATCACGACTTTGGATTTATTCTATTCGAGGTACTACATAGGTCACGTGTATAAGGACTTTTATCACGACATTGGATTTATTCTGTTCGAGGTACTACAAAGGTCACGTGTATAAGGACTTTTATCACGACTTTGGATTTATTCTATTCGAGGTACTACATAGGGCACGTGTATAAGGACTTATATCACGACTTTGGATTTATTCTATTCCAGGTACTACATAGGTCACGTGTATAAGGACTTTTATCACGACTTTGGATTTATTCTATTCGAGGTACTACATAGGTCACGTGTATAAGGACTTTTATCACTACTTTGGATTTATTTTATTCGAGGCGCTACATTGGTTACGTGTATAAGGACTTTTATCACGACTTTGGATTTATTCTATTCGAGGTACTACATAGGTCACGTGTATGAGGACTTATATCACGACTTTGGATTTATTCTATTCCAGGTACTACATAGGTCACGTGTATAAGGACTTTTATCACGACTTTGGATTTATTCTATTCGAGGTACTACATAGGTCACGTGTATAAGGACTTTTATCACGACGTTGGATTTATTCTATTCGAGGTACTACATAGGTCACGTGTTAAAGGACTTTTATCACGACTTTGGATTTACTCTATTCGAGGTACTACAGAGGTCACGTGTTAAAGGACTTTTATCACGACGTTGGATTTATTCTATTCGAGGTACTACATAGGTCACGTGTTAAAGGACTTTTATCACGACGTTGGATTTATTCTATTCGAGGTACTACATAGGTCACCTGTTAAAGGACTTTTATCACGACTTTGGATTTATTCTATTCGAGGTACTACATAGGTCACGTGTTAAAGGACTTTAGTTAGGTCACGGTGTATAAGTAGCTACCACAATAGAGATTCATATGAGTTTAAATGAAGTTTTCTCTGAATAAGAAGTCTTCAGAAAAACAAGTGACCGTATCTTAAACTTGAAAACAGTATGTGTCTAAATTTCTCTTTTCCACCTGAACTAATACATAATGGCCTTTTTATCGTTTATCTTGTTTCTTGCGCTTGAGAAATAACAGTGATTTTTCTCTCTTACTGCGTATTGGTTAATCCCCATTCGCCACCTATTGGCAAATAGATAGATTATGCAATAATTAATTTTTGTACCAATTTTCATGAGCATTTATTCATCTTTTTGAGAGCGATTAATATTTTGCACTAACTGCACAGGTAAATTAATTATGTATCAAGAGTTGTCGCGCGTTGGTCGAATTTTCGCAATAGTTGCCGAGTTAACTGATATTGCGAGGTACTACACAGGTCACGTGTATAAGGACTTTTATCACGACTTATGATTTATTCTTTTCGAGGTACTACATAGGTCACGTGTATAAGGACTTTTATCACGATTTTGGATTTATTCTATTCAAGGTACTACATAGGTCACGTGTATAAGGACTTTTATCACGACTTTGGACGAAAAGCATTGTATACATAATAGCATTGAAGTGCATTACTTCGATGCTGACCCTTAATTCAATTATTTGAAAAGTTGTTAAAATGCGCATAAATATACAGAATTAAAATTAACAGTAAATTCGGTATTTTGTAGTTATAAGAAATTTAATATAACTGCAAATCTTTATCGTTAATGGGATTGGGCACAAGTAATTGCAACTTAATGTAAGCCCTCTCCCTACAATAACAAATGGAAAATTTTTACTTAAACATTAACGAAAATCTGCCTGATCTTAAATCGGCAAATAGCAAACTTTTTTTGGGGTCGTTTTAATCTGGATATGGGATGTTGTCTCCTTGATATTTACCCCATTTCCTTTCTTTTTCATATTGGAAACTATAAAAATGCTACTAAAAGGAGACGGCTGTACTAACAGCATACCACCATTACGCGGCGACTCGAATAATAAATTTAACTAGAATACTGACAAAGTCAGAAAGGGCCCCGCCCCCTTGTGTGTCCCAAAAACCTGTTTGCGGAATTTCATGGAAATCGGATTTTCCTCAAAAACAAAAGAGAGCTTCCTTTGGTAAAGTTCAACCTTCAGTATCAAAATCTTTAAAATCCCTAAGGGCAATCTTCAGTTATCGAACGACATGGAGTTATTTCTAAAAATACGCACTTTTTCAAATAAAAACAAAGTTTTTTCCCAAAAATCATTTTCTGATTTTCTTCATAAATGAAAGGGAGCTTCCTTTAGTCAAGTTCAACCTTGAGTATCAAAATTTAAAAAAATATGCATTTTTTCATGTAAAAACGAAGTTTTCTCCCAAAAATCATTTTCCGATTCTCCTCAAAAACGTAAGGGAGCTTCCTCTAGTCAAGTTGAACTTTGAGTAAAAAAATCATAAAAATCAGTGAAGGCATTCTAGAGTTATCGTACGACATAGAGTTAATTCTCAAAATATGCACTTTTTCATATAAAAACGAAGTTTTTTTCCCAAAAATCATTTTCCGATTTTCCTTAAAAACGAAAGGGAGCTTCCTGTTGTCGAGTTGAACTTTGAGTAAAAAAATCATAAAAATCGGTGAAGGCATTCTTGAGTTATCGTACGACATAGAAAACGCTGACGGACAGACAGACGGACGGACAGGCTGATTACTATAGGGCGCCGCCATTTCATGGCGGGGCCCTAATAATTTCGACAAATGCAATGTACTGAATGATTTCTTTTGTTCAGTAACGGAACTGGAAACTAGTGATAAAGATCTACCAGAGTTGGACGAGAGGGGGGCAGAAACATTAAATAATAAAAAGTATTTGAACAGGACGTGATCGATATTATTTCTATGTTTAATCCAAACAAGGCTGTTGGAAACGACTTGATAAATAATAGAATGCTAAGGGAGGTAAAGTTTGAAATAGCTCAACCCCTTACAATGTTGTTTAACAAGTCCATTAGGTTAGGTATTTTTCCATCCAGTTGGAAAATATCCTACGTTGTGCTTCTGTATAAAAAGTGTGATAGGTCCTTAGTTTCAAACTATCGACCAGTTGCTTTATTAAGTGTTAGAGAAAATTATATATCGATATGTTTTTAACCACCTTTCGTCGAACTCTCTTCTTTATAAGTTTCAGTCTGGATTTCTACCGGAATATTCTACCAGTCATCAGCTGATAGAATTACATCATGAAATATTGTTGGCCTTAAATAACAGTCAACTGACTACTATTACGTTTTGCGATATTAGTCGTGCTTTCGATATGGTTTGGATTCGGGGTCTGATCTGGAAGTTAGAAAATTACGACATTAAGGGCAATTTGCTCTCCTTGTTTGACAGTTATTTATCACTTAGACAACAAAACGTCATTCTTAAAGATGATGTTTCAAATTTTGGCATGCTGCATGCTGGGTTCCCCAGGGGTCTGTGCTGGGCCCATTGCTATTCTTGGTCTATGTTAATGACAGCTGACGATCTCATAGGCTTATGTAGACTATTTGCAGATGACACGTCAGTCGGTCATTGTGCTCCTCATAGTGTAACTTTAAACACTTTTGTTAATCACGACTTAAGTAAACTTTCAAAATGGGCTGAAACATGGCTGGTTAAAATGAACCCTGATAAAACTGATATAATGGTGTTTAGTCTTAGAGACAGAAATAATGATTTTCGTTTACTTTTAATGGCACACTCATTGATCCAGTTGCTGTTCATCGACATTTAGGTGTTATATTTAGTTCGGATTGTAAATGGACGTCACATATAAATTCCGTTATTGAAAAGGCGTCCAAACAGTTGAACGTACTACGAAAATTAAAATTTCAACTTAACAGGACTTTTTTAGAACGAATATATTAAACATTCATTCGTCCAATTCTTGAGTATTCATGCGAAGTTTGGGACAACTGTGGTGAAGTTAACTCTGACCTATTAGACAAAATAAATTTTGAAGCTGCAAGAATCGTTACAGGGTTAACTACTTATTCAAGTAAAGACCCTATATATCAAGACACTGGCAAGGAAACACTTGCAGTTAGACGCGAGCAACAAAAACTTGTTTTATTTTATAAAATTACAAACGGTCAGTGTCCGGAATATTTGAATGATTTGATGCCGCCTCTTGTTTCAGATACAACACCATACAACTTGAGGAAGAGTCAAAATGTTACTGTACCTCTGTGCCGTCTAAATATTTATCAGTGTACATTTTTTCCATCCACACTAAAAGTTTGGATCTTGATACACAGTTGCGTAGTGCAACTTCGGTCAATATCTTCAGAGGTAAACTTAAAATAAAATACTTACATTATTCTTAACCCCTTGCCATTTTTACACATGGAACCGAGTCCTTTATATTATTCACGCTCGACTTAGAAACCATTGTAGTTCTCTTAATTATGACGTATTCCGCTGCAATTTATCTGAGAATGCCTCTTGTGCAGGTGGTGCAGCCACTTAGTCTGAGCCAGTAGAACATTTTTTTTTTAATTTATTGCTCTAAATTTCGTGTTCAAAGAAACAAACTAACTACTAGCAGTTCGTCAATGAATATTCCATTTAATCAGGCCGTCTTACTTTATGGGTTGGAAGAACAAGAAACCAACCAACTAATTTTTAGTCTTGTACAAACATATATTAAAGAAACAGGGCGGTTTGCAAATTAACTTTATTGTCAATCAGTCGAACGACCGGGCTAACACTTAATACTTAATACTTTTTATATACCTTTTCTCAGCGTAATTATCATCTCTGTTGCTATCTATTTTGTAAACGTATATTAGAAATAATTGTATTTATTATGTCTATGTATGTATATTATGTAATTATTGGAAAGGGTAATTCTAAATTGTATAATTTGTGCCCAATCCAATTGTCATGTTTAGACATAAAATAAGTTTCAATCAAACAAATGGCATGACAAAAAGCAAACATCATACATATATCTATGTAGAAAAAAAATAATAACAATATCTAAGAAGAAGAAGAATGTTGTATTTTTTTATTAAAATAGGACCACGAGGGGCATGATACAAAAACACATACAAATAAGCAAAGTAAAACAGAATACAATTTAACATTACAATATATACACGCTCATGTGTATAAATCAACAAATTATAATGACTAGTGCACTCAAGTGCAACCATGGCGAGGTTTCTGCAAATTGATAAATATGCATTTATTAATATTATGATGGTAATTATTAACATTTCTAATATTTTTCTGTCTTCTTTTTTGACTTATAAAAATATTTTCGATTATATACATTAAGTAAGCGTGATGTAGGCTGCAAGCCTAGGTTGTCATCCTCGTGCCTAATGCAGACGAGATAGCAATAAGAGGTAAATCGTCTGCAAGTTGAACTATAATGATTTAAGAAAAAATAAAATGAACTATACCCCACATTACTCATAGGGATCTTTTAGTATTTTTAGGCGCAGAAGAAATTCTGCGGCTTAAGCTGTCGCATAGGACGATGAGGGCCAGAAATCCACCAGGTTAAATAACACCCAATATATTTCATTCTTAGAATTCATGGATTCCTTGCATACGCACTCTTGAATGCAAAAATTACAAACAAACAGATTATATTTTCTAAAACAGTATCAAAATTACCACAATTAAAATGTTGTATTATTGTATATTTCACTCCACCATTTGGGACTATATTGGTAGATAATGCTATGAAGCCGCGGAAGCATAATATTCAACGCGGATAAATAATAAGATAGTTCTAATCATACCACGTGTATATATTATATAAATACTATGACTTCATCAGTTAATCGGTCGTGTGTAACAGATATTGCTGTACATTCATCACTTAAACAGTTGTATGTAACATCATCAACAATAAAATGATATACATGTACATCTTACTCCAACATATGGGATAAGGCGTTTCTACCGTGTGTCACTCAACTTTGAATTTAATCGACGACTGAGAGTTTTGATTACACAATTGCATTTTTTTAGACTAAATTGTAAACGGATAGCGTGTAATTCGTGTTTTTATTGACAAAAATTC
>MJUU01051925.1:0-10292 GCA_002080025.1 Modiolus philippinarum | reverse complement strand
TCTTTCCATTTCGTTTTCGTTTTTTCAATACCCTTTCAACCCGGAATACGTTGTCTGCCCCCTTCCTTACTTTTTGAAGTTCTGCTTCATAAAATGTCCCTTCTACTGGATCATCATCATAGTCAGTAATTTTATAAACAGGGATGCCTTGTCTGAGTGCACGACGTTTAATCTTAAATACTTCTTCTGTCCATTTCTCTTGATAGTCCCGATCAAATACTCTCTTTAAGTGTGATAAGCGTACAAGATCTCCAATTTTATATTTAAACCTTTTCACTGGTTTACGATTTGCTTTCTTTACAACGTTTGGTTTTTGAGAATCAATGTAAAGATGCTTCCATGTTATGTCCTCGTTATATTTTGTAATTTCCACCGGTGCCATTCCGTTTAACGATCTATGGGGGCGATTGTTGTAATCAAAAACAAAGTCTTGAAGTTTATTATCGTATTCGTAGGTTTGATTATGTGTGAAGTAACGATACATAATCGTTTTGAGAGTTCGGATAACTCTTTCCGCATAGTTTGCTTTAGTTTCGTTAAAGGTAAAGAATATTCCAATATTTTCTGATTTCAAAAATTGTTTTAACCCTCTATTATTGAATTCGCTTCCGTGGTCAGCTCTCATCCAGTTGGGTTGTCTCCCTTGTTGAAAAATCTTCCGAAAGGCATTCAGTACTGTTTTTGCCTTCTTGTCTATGATTGGTTCGACCCACAAGTATCTACTAAAAACGTCAATTGCAATTAGTAAATATTTGATGTTCCGATTGTATTTCTGTAAGTTTGACACATCTGCTAAATCAACATCCCATTGGTAATCTATTCCTTGTGGAATGACTCTTCTTCTTTTGAATTTATAACGCAGGGGTTTTTGTAAGCTATATGCATCTTGATCTTGCAACCATCGCCTTATTTTGTGTATACCAACTATGTATCCTTTCTTTTTCAAATACCGATGAACTTTTGTCGGTCCAGAAAAGCTAATAGGACTCTTTGTATCAAAATACTTATTTTCGAGGTATTCCTTCCAATCCATCGTAATGACTGATGTAATTGACCGTCTTCATGTTTTTATATAGGTAAAAAAACATTTAAATGTCACCAGGTGAACTTATCTAAATATAGCACTCTGGGAAATCCCGACTACGATCGATAGCACCCCATAGCACCCTATGGAGTTTAAAATCCCCGTTACTTTAACATGGGGTGCGCGGCTGTTCCAGAACTGTCAAATTCTATTCATCAAACCAGAAGTAACGATTTAACAACAATGCTGTATTTATATCCTTTATGAATTAGTTTGTTCAACGGATTAATAAGTTTTGAAGGACAATTTTTGAATTGATGCGCTTTGTAAATGATATTGCCATAGAAGTTTGGATGTGAAATGCCCTGATGTATAAGAGCCCTGCATGTAGAACCAAATTTTCTTAATAAGTCAATGTATCTATAATAAAATTTAGAGAATGTTTTTATCAATTTATGATATCTAAACCCTTGATGCAGAAGTTTTTCAGTGAGACAAAGATTTCGCTCATTGAAGTCAGAAACATCACTACATACTCGTGCATATCGAACAAGTTATGAAATGTAGACCCCGTAAGAAGGGGCTAACGGAACATTGCCGTCGAGATGGGGAAAATTGACTATAGGGAAGGAGAAATCATCCCTTTTATCATAAACCTTAGTGTTTAACTTTCCTTGATTTATTGATATATCAAGATCAAGAAAAGGAGTATAATCACTGCTGCTATTGGATTTATTTAAAGTAAGTTTAGCAGGATAAATTTCATCTATAAATTTAGAAAATTCAGGATTTTTTAAAGCCAAAATATCGTCCAAATATCTATATGTATTATTAAATTTATCCACTAAATGCTGTTTAGAAGGGTCTTTTTGAATTTTTTGAAATTTTTGCCATGAATTGTGACTCGTAGCAATAAAGAAATAAATCTGTTATGAGAGATGGACCTATTAGGAATACTTATTTTTGGCCGATAGACTGTATCACCGAAACGAACAAAAATATTATCAAGAAGAAAATTTAATGCTTTTATCATATCCTGACAAGTCCAGTTGGTATATCTATCATGTTTGTCGTCACTGAAAAATGATTTAAATGTATTGCAACAAATGTACATACATCCTGATTTTTTGAAGGACCATTTGATCAAATACGAAAATTTCATATCTATTTTAAATTTTCATATCTATTATAAAACTTCTAAATTGTGTTCAACAACTCGTGAAATCTGTAACCTTGGCTGTGATAGTAAGGTTGCGTTCATTAAAATCGTCAAGAGTAGAACAAACACGTGCGAATCGTACTAGTTGAGAAATATACACTCCGAAGAATGGAGCTAGAGGAATGTCGCCCTGAAGGAAAGGGAAATTAGTAATAGTGAAATCAAAATCATCCCTTTTATCATATATTTTATTTTAGCAGAGTCAATAATACATGTAATAGTTAGATCAAAAAAAAGGTCAGTATTTTGAGTCATTGTTAGCTCTATTTAATTTCAGATCTTGTGGGTAAATGATGTCTATATAATCTAAAAACTGGGGATTGTCAATTGTATTACAAGTTTAATTTACAGACAGTATTACAAGTAAATGTATAATTCTTACATTGTTGGAATATATTCTCCTGGAAAGCGGTTGAAGGCATAACTCATTAACATACAGGTTTTTCCAACAGCTCTGAAATACATTATATCATAATACAAATTATAACAAAGTCAAGATAACAGTAAACACCTTAAAATGGCCAAAAATGACAATCACAACCCACAAGGAAATGTATGACTTAGATAACATTAAATATATACAAACAGCTGTGACTTTAAACAACAATAAAAGCGTTGTTCAGTTGGTTGGTTATGTGATGTATTTGCAGTTATGACTTAGATAACATTTAATATACAAACAGCTGTGACTTTAAACAACAATAAAAGCGTTGTTCAGTTGGTTGGTTATGTGATGTATTTGCAGGGACTTTGTAGCATATTTTATGAAAGGATATGGAGTAAATGAACATGAGACCATAACACTTATGTTAACTCCAACTGCAATGATTGCCCATTTCGGAATTCAATTCCCGATCAGCAGCACCAGAACCCAAACAAAGGAAATCCATAATTTCAAAGAATGTTTAGAATGCATAAAACCAAACAAAATCGGAATAATCAGTAATATCAAATATAGCTACGGACAAAACTACTATGAAGGGAGTCAATCCCTAGATTTTAGAATTTACATGAATTAAGAAATGTGTACACATGAGATATAATCTCATGCACAAGCACACCTCATCAAAGAAAAACTCTACCACGGGAAATTGTTTTACCAACTCCATATGTGCATTTACTCCTGTTTATTTGGTCGAGCAATGATTAATGTCAATTCAACAAAAATAAACGAGGAGAAACAGTGCTGTGTGAATACAAAATCAGGTTCTTTCTATCTCTTTTCTTGTTTCGATATTTTTTTTTCTTTCTTTTTTTTTTGTAATGAGTACTTCTTTTTTTTTTACAACTTTTGGATCACGACTTTCCATATTGCAGCTGATGAGAGGTTACACCTTGAAACACGTGTACAGCATGACAAAATTTACTGTTTTGATGCAACTTATGTATTTATGAATACCAAATATGTATAACAACTGTCATCACAATAAAACAATAGACATTAAATATATATAGTTTTTAATTTGATAATTATCTTTTTTGTCAATATCGTCTTTGTTCGTATTATTAATTTTTATACGAAATGGTAAATTTTAGTTTTTTTCATTATGATTTGCTTGATATAATTGTATAATTTAATAACTTATTAATGTATCGATAGTATTTTCGAATGACAACGATACAGAGGAGAATGTAAATAAGTGATGAATTAAAAAAACAGAATAACAATGAATAAACAAAAAGAAAACAAAATAATGAATAGCTATTTTAATTATTCAGATATTTTTAACTGGGTTTTCATGAACTTACCCGTCTCCAACTACCACGCATTTGATCGACTGCATTGTATATCTTAAAATATTTCAGTAGTTTGTTGACACATGCTTAAATATTAATTTACAACATCTATAAATAAATAAGTCTTTAAATCTAATTATAGAAAAAAATATCCGGAAGTTTACTAAATCGAATTGGTTTAAATACACTGTAATGAGGAAGTTGTGATTATTTCAACATAATTCTTATTATAACTCATAAATTGGTATGCGAATGTAAATTGTGATAAATAAATGCTATAAAGTCACATTTGAAGTCGGTTTTCTGGCACTTTAACACCTCCTATTAAATTTGCTAAGATTTCAAGGTAATATGGAGAACAATAAACGAGCGCGGTATAGCTGGGTTTCTTTGGAACCTCATTTCTTAATTATATTTCTACATCTTTTCTTCTTTTTAACGTCCCTCTTTTTATCCTATACCCCGCCCATTACTCCAGTTTCCTATCTCTGTTTTCTTTATTCCCAGTTCCATTTCTGCCCACTTGTGTTTCTTCCACTTTCTTCTTTCTTCTGTCCCCTTTCTCCTTCCTTTCGCAGCCTCTATCCTTTCTTCCAACCATTTTCTACTAGTCCCTTTACCCTGTCAGCCCCATCCTTAACAGCGATTACCAGTTTTGGTTGTCAATTTTTCCCCAGGGATAATATATACAATTTATAATCACGTGTTTATAATGCCCTGATTTCACGAGGCATTCTGTTATTTCACGCTCGTCCATGATAACGCAGTGACAACGGTGCCATCGCACTGACAACGGTATTTGCAACGCACAGACACAGAAAATATGGCAGTTAGAAGCCACACATTTTTATTTAATGAATTTTAGTCAGTAAAGTATTAATTCTATTATTAACAATACNGATAATTATCGCGTTATAACGCAATAAGTTTTGTTTTTCTGAGAAAAATATTTTTTAATTCGAAATAACGAGATAATTTTGTTTTTGCGAGATTTTTTTTTACTGAGAAAATAAAAAAAAAATCTATTGACACTATCCGGCTTTCGTACAATACTCACACGGAATGTAAAAATTATTCAGAAATCGTTGTATCGTGCTTTTAAAGTTTTTAGAAAAAGCTATATTATGATAAAACTGAAAACCGTTAGAACGCTCATAAGGAAAGGTGTGTTATTTTGGAAATTTTCTGAAATTCTCGTTAAAATAAATATATGTATGAATGGTCCCTAAAGTATAAAGAATCTACCTTTCTGTTTCTTTTCAAAATATTTCTACATTTGTAAATTAGTACTTTAATGGTATTTTTTAACCCGAGTCAACTAACAGTACATTACAACACAAAAACAACGGTGAAGTAAATAGCATATGATATATTCTGTAAGAGATATCTTAAATTTCAAGTTAATTTCAGATAAAAATGTGGTCAACTACATTTTAGTTTATTATTTATTGTTATTTTTTATTTAAAAACTGAAGAAAATACTTCCTCCATTTATTGATGCTTAATTCTTGGGACGATCAAGTTTAAGCTAACTATCATACCCCCACTTGTCTAACATATATGTAAATGTATGAGGAGAACCATGTGATATCAAATGCCGGGCTATCACGACCAATAGAGATGACGCAATGCTTTCCGATAACCTTTGTAAGGGGAAAACCGCTTTTATTAGTTCCAAAGTTTGATATTTTCTACATTTAGTGTGATCATGTGATAAACGCATGACATGGGACCTACTGTTTGTTCTAGGCATTAAGCTCGAAGCATAAGCTGGTTCTGGAGTTCAATTTGAATTGATTTGATTTAAAACCTAGTTGTGATATTATGGAGCATCTTATAGTACGCTTCAAATAAATCAGAAGTTTATCGCTGTTGGGAGGTATTGGTCAGCATTTCTTTATTTAATTGGCAAGGAATCTAGCCCTGTCCCACCTTTTTGGTATTTTGACTTCAAACACACGAGAGCTCGATCCCATGGAATCTCGCGTGTAATTTACTGCGAGTTTCTGGTTTTAAATATCTCTGATAGATTTCTTCAAAAACTATGAATTTAGGGAACTTGAAGGGGTCTATGCGCAACACGTAACCAGTCCGAAAATAGTGAGTGAAGAAGTACATCAATCAGACTTTCCGTGAATCTTAAAAATACGTTCAAAAATGTTCCCCAATTCAGATCCCTAATTTAGAGTTACACCTGCAATTAGAGATCGAATTTTCTGCATTTTTTTTTCGTTTTTTTCATTTCGACCTGTCAAAGTCGTCACAAAGTGCAAGTTTTTTTTAAATGAATTAAAAATCAGATGTCGGAGAGTAGTTTCAGCTCACTGAGGAAACTTAGAGACTAATTATGTCATTAAGTAATACGACAGACTGTTGTCTTTGCGTTGTACCTGAATCGTTGTATTATGCGTTGCATTATTTGCAATGCTAACACGCGATTTTTTTATAGATCTGTAACATTTAAATCTTTGGAAAACATAAAAAAGGACGTAACATTTCGTAATGCTGCTTTATTCATTCATAAATAAATATATTTTAGAAAGAAAATTAGAAAATTCCACAAATGACACTTATTTTTTGTTCGACCGTTCAAATTGTTCACTGTTTTATTTTTAAACAACAGTTGTCTGCACTTTACTAATGTAACATCCTGATTCCGCAATAATTTTCACATTCCGTGTGGGTATTTTCAAAATTTTAATGGATTACAATAAAATTTTAAAACACCAAAAATAAAACCTACCGCCAGATTTACGTGTGTAGTACCATATATTTCCGTTGTCTGTGCGTTGCAAAGACCGTTGTCACCGCGTTGGCACCGTTGTCAGTACGTTATCATAGACCAGCGTGTATTTATTACAGCGAGTTTGTGAACAGAGCGAAAATACATCAAAGTTCTATTCAATCACGTGGAGCAGATCATGCTTACCGAAGGATTAACTCCCTCCATCGTAGTTTTGTCCTTAGCTATATTTGATATTACTGATTATTCGGATTTCGTTTCGTTTTATGCATTTTATATATTTTTTGAAATTATGGATTTCCTTCGTTTGGGTTCTAGTGCTGCTGATGAGGAATAAATTTCCGAAATGGCCATACAGCTCATAAAAATTAATGCAGTTGGAGTTAACATATGTGTTATTGTCTCATGTTCATTTAATCCATATCCTTTCGTAAAATACAATGTATTACCTTTCCGGAGCACCTGATGATACAACCAGTGTTTTGTAGGGATTCACACTGCTGGTGCTTTTGTTTCGTTGCTGTCTTGTGCGTTATTTGTTTTGTCTTTTGTCATGCTGTCCTGGATATGAATTGCCATGATTTTGAATTTTTGATTTTGGAAGTCCCCCTTCCTCATTTTTGCTTGGGTATTCATTGCAGATTTATCTTCTTTCGTCACCTAAAATTTTTTACGGTCGTCACGGTTTATTACCTTTTATAATTTACTATCACGATTTTAAAACGTTGAAAAGTAACATAGTCCATATTGGATGTTTCATTTACAAGACTTCTTCCCTTACCAGTACACCATGAAATCATTGGAGTTGCTGTGTTAAAAATAATATATAAAGAAACTTTGTCGGGCAATATAAGGATTTATTTTATTATTAAAGTATTTCGAAATGTAATTCTCAATGTATTGAAAGTGCGCTACGGAAAAACGGTTGAGAAGTGCATCTGTTATAGTTGATTTGTGTTTTATAAAGCATTGCGGGAAGATTAGACGAAATAAACAAACGAAATGTTGAATTTAAGCCAGAATGGAATGTTTATTTTGCTTTTTAGGAACTGAGATACTCTTGACATTAACTGTGGAATTCACCGGAATGGCCTCTTCCTTGTTTCTTTTGTTGAAACTTTTATGAAACTAGTCTCGTTATACAAATGCTAAAATCATAATTTATGAACATCATATCAGTAACTGGCGTATGATATTTTGGTTATAAGCTACCGTTGGTATGTGAATACACACTGTTTTGTACCAAGTTATTATGTTTTGCTCCTGGGCGAAATAATAGCTGTCAGTCCATTCTAGAGCGACAGCTGTGAAGTACATATGCGATAGAATTTTAGTGCAACTGCTCTGGTTGATTAGTGTCCCGGAAAAACAAATGCGATCGTTGAGAAGGCACAATGCGATAGTTATGAAGGGCATATGCTCTTACTGATTTAGCTAGGCTATGGAATAGCCTAGCTATATAGATAGTTCTTGGGGAGAAGTGAGGAGTACGCTTGCGCAGTGAGGAGAACGCATGTGCAAATGACTATTGACCAATAGGAATTTCAGATTCTCGAAAATCAAAATGGCGTCCAGTTTCGTCCTGATAAAACGGGGCGGGGTTTAATTTTTCTGTTTCCCTGTGGAAGTTTAAAAGTATTATAAGCATTTACTATAGGTGGTACTGGGAACAGGTTTGTAGAGCTTAGCCAGATTTATAAATATAGATATGATAAAAAGAATAAGAACAGTAATGTATAAATTTAAAACCAGGAGTTAATAAATAAAGATGAGGTATTGTGCAATAATCAATAATATACAAATGCTATAAAAGACTTTTCAATTGTGTTAAACAAAGCGTGATTGTAGTTTGTGGAGATACTTAGGCAATGGAGAACGACAGTTGGAAAGAGATAGAATTGCGTTTTTTGCGGAAGAATAAAGAGCTACCGGTGTTTATTTGTGTGTGCTGTAACTTGAAGGTTTATGTTTCGAAACCAAGTACACGAGAAAGAATTTAATGTAAAAGATGAGAGGTTGAAAGAAATGTTTAAAAGGAGAGAAGCATGTGTAACTCTTATGTGTGTAAGGAGGCTATACCTCTTCGAGCAATGATAAATAATTTAGAAATGGATAAGGCTCCTTTTGAAAGAAAAGCTTAGTAATGCTCAGTAGTTGGAATTAACTTGGTAACGACGTGGTTGCTATAAAATTTTGATTTTCATTCGGATACAGCTATTGGAGACCATCAGAAAATAAATCCAAAATATAAAAAAAAATGTTAATATTTGGGAATCTTACCAGATAAATAAAAACACTAAACTACAAAAGTATACATAACCACAAACGCGCAAAAAAACCAGAAGTTATTTCAGATCTTATTTGATAAGGGGTGAAAATGATGATATCATTACTCTATTGTATGGAAAATTACCATAAAAATTTCTTTTTATGTGACCCCTACAGATTGCGGTTATGTTTATATTTTATGTGATGTCCGCCTCGTCGTCGGGGTCCGGATCTCTGCGTCTTCTATCTGTAGATATCCGCAAACTATATGGAACTGATATCCCAATTTTAAAATAATGATCAATATGAGTTATGATATAATTCTAGAGCCTACCGTGTTTTAATTGTTTTTGGGTTGTTACAATTTATTTTTGATATTTTGATCACTTTGCATCCGTTTTTGTTGGATATTTTTTATTGGATTCTTTGCAAACAAATCTTACAGAGGTTACTACTTTCGTATGCCTATCTATTACCAGGTTTGAGTTATGAGGGGGACAAAATGGCCACGCCAAAATGTTTTAAACTTTTTTATTTTTCAAAGATCCCTTGTGTTAAACATGTAGTAAATGTTATAGATCTTTAATACTGTTTTCAATATACACGAGAAAAAAGGGGGTTACGGGTCAATTGAGCTAAAAACTTCATTTTTGAAGGTATTTAAAACTTTTTTCATCCGATTTTGACGGGATTTTTTTTTATTAAACTATTCTCCGGAGATATCTCAGTAGTATACCTTACCTTTTTCAAAATAAAAGGGATTGAAGGGTTTATAACGTTATTTTTAAGGGTACATCATATTTTTTTCATTTTTCATCCAATTTTGATGGGATCTTTTTTCATTGGATTCCTTTCAATTAGAGCTTTCAGAATATCTTTCACCTCTTATCGTTTTTTGGATAAATAGTTTACAAAGGGCTAAAAAGTACATGTAACTCAAATGTATTATTGTGTCAAATATATAACGGTGTCTATGGCGTCAAACACACTACAATCAAACAAACATATAGTTATTATTGTATCAATCACATTAAATTAAGCAAGTACTAACTAGATGCATATTTTACTTGTTGTCAACATATTGTGGTCATAGCATGCTGCGCTAGAAAAACCCCTCGGTTACATTGGTTGTAAGGATTGTCTGTGAAACCTGAAACCATAGTTGAAGTATTAAATGCCCAGAATTGCTAGAAAGCACTGCTTCGATACATGTATTCATTTTAATAGTTAATAAAGTTTGTCTCTGTTGAGGGATAAAACATTAAAAAGCAGCACCGTAGGAGAATGCAAAAAAAAAAAAA
>MJUU01051916.1:12234-29014 GCA_002080025.1 Modiolus philippinarum | reverse complement strand
TTGAACTTTTTTTTTATGAGAATCAATAAAAAGTTCTAGGGTCGGCATCTAAAAAATAGGGTCGGTCGGACTACCGTAAACACACATATTTTTTTTTGGGCCTAAGTAGACTTGGTACTAGCCCCTCTTGAAGTTTATTTATTATTTTTATTTTAAGTTTGAGTAAACTATCCCCACTTCAAGTGAGTTCTAAAGTGTGTAAATAAATTGCTCGATAAGTAAATTAATTTCTGAATTATTTCCGAAATGGCCATACAGCTCATTAAAATTATTGCAGTTGGAGTGAACATATGTGTTATGGTCTCATGTTCATTTACTCCATATCCTTCAATAAAATAAAAAATAATTAGTTTGAAAAAAGTTTGTTGCACATTTACATACAATAATTGGGATGAAAAAAATTTGTTACAAGTTATGGCCTGATTTTTTACCATCCAATGAAGGTCATGACCAGATTTTAGCACAGTCATCTGAGGTTGACAGGTATGCACTTGTTTACTATCAAACAGTGTTACAAATATTGAAAAAAGAAAAAGAAAAATAAATAGTACAGTCACAACATATAACAAAAATCTACATGTAAATGGCACCAGGGTGCACAAGCCGAGTTGCAAATTAGAAATATTATGTGACCAAGTTAATGTGAAGACCAGAATATTTCTATAATTGTCTATTTATTTTCTTTCCTACCTAATATCCAGAATTCTAAGAATTCAAGAAGGTCTATTTTCTAATTTCATGTCTTGACATTTCAATATATAAATCTGTTTTCGGTCACTGTGAACTTCACTGACCTTGACCTTTGACCTACTTTCTCCAAAATGAGTAGGGTCCCTTCCCTCCTGGTATCCAACAACATATCCAAGTTTCATTTCAAATAGATGTAAACTTTATGAGTTATCATCCGGAAACCAAATTTTCCTGAAATTTTTAGTCTATTTTCGATCACCGTGACCTTGACCTTTGACCTACTTTCTCCAAAATCAATAGGGTTCCTCCCCTCCTGGTATCCAACAATAAATTCAAGTTTCATTTCAATAGGGTGTAAACTTTTTGAGTTATCATCTGGAAACAAAATTTTTCTCAAATTTTCAGTCTATTTTCGGTCACCATGACCTTGACCTTTGACCTACTTCTTCCAAAATCGATAACGTTCCTCCCCTCCTGATACCCAACAATATATATAAGTTTCATTTCAATAGACTGTATACTTTTTGAGTTATCATCCGGAAACCAATGTTTGACGCTCGCATGCACGCACACCCGCTCGCCCGCAACACCAAACCAATAGCCGAGTTCAACTTTGTTGCAACTCGGTTGAAAATTCCTGACAAGTCAGTACTCTTTGAACTAAATGCAAATTCTAAAGACCTCCAAATGTCACCTGTTCTTTCCCACAAAAGTTCGTACAAAATGATTATCTCCCTTTCTATACGTAAACTGAACTCCAACATCGTGTTTCCTATTTTAAAAGTGACTACAAGACTAGAATTTTCAAGGAAAATTAACAACATTAATGTGGACTAAAAAGTCTGTAAACGAACAAGTAACAGCAACAGGTTGTTTCTTTCAGTGATGAAAAAAATACGGTGTCTACAGCCTAAGTTACACGACTTCCGTTAACGATTTAAAACAAATCTTCAGACAGTTTAAATTTTGGCTTGTCAAAAAAAAAAAAACCAGAATAAGGCCTCTGACAATGCACAGACAGTAAAACACAAAACTCACACTTGAACTAAGCTTTCTTCAAAGCTACTTTCGTTTGTCCATTCAGCACCTGTTGTGCATGCGTCCATACCAGAAATTTGTTTACACTCTGCTGTTCAAGCAACCCAAATGCTTTCATGTTTATGTAAAATCGTTAAACTGTAAGAACATTTTATCCATTTTATTTGCAATTGCAGGATATCAATTATATTAGCAAAGATGCACTTTATTTAATCCGTTGAAGATTCTGTCCAATATGACAAACCATTCTTCCGAAATCACCCGAAGTTTACCGAATCGGATGTTAAATTTTCTGTTAAGGGGGTTGTGAAATCGTTTTTCTTGAATAATTCTTCAATTGATCACCAAATTCATTAAAATCTGTGTGAATTACTTTATTTTCTCATAAACTCATTGTTTAAATTCAAAAATATGATTTTGGTCAATTTGGTTTTTCAAATTGGAGCACTTGTTTTTCTTCATAGTGCATTTCAACTGACAGGGTCATGACATCATGCAATGCAACCTTTCTAAAAATGTGGATAACTCCCCCTATTTTTCATGCTGCACCCAGGTGATATTCATTTCCAAATGCGCTTTCAGAAAATAAAATGCTCAAATTATATTTGTCAGTGTTTATTCTAGGATTCTGAAAGTTTTAGTTACTTTTGCGAAGGACAGTCATTCTTTAAAGCTCTATGTTTTAAAGATAAAGACTAAAACAGTACAAAAGATTATATGTATATTATAAGAACATTTCAGATCATGTAATTTTTTAGATCTTTTTATACACTTCAAATGAGCTCCTTCTAATAATTAGTTTTCCTTTGAACATTGACTTTTGATAGAGAAATATATAGAATAATATTGATTTGGAATATATAGAGAATTTTTCAATGGAATTGTGGTCATTTTTTACAGGTGAAAACAAGTACAAGTATCCCCTCCCCCTTTTCCTTGATGTTCTTTTCGTATGCTGTGTATCATGTGGAATAAAATTTCATGTTTATTATCAGAGGTTATGTTTTACATCAAAATTTAGTTCAATGACAAAATGAAAGTTGAGAGGAAATAACAAAGAAGTTGTCATTTTGAACAAAGTCGGAAATGACTGTGTACTAGTATTTCAACCAAAATAAAATTGGAAAGGCAGCACAAAGCAACAGAATTTGTTGGAAATTTATTTAATTTAAATTGGGGCTGAGACAAATTAAACTTAACAAACATTGGTCTTATATATTGGGAGTAATTTATTTGTACCTTGTAAGCCGTTTATCTATGCACATGCGCAATCGGAATGTTGTGGATAGAAACGAAAGTAGGACCAGCAAAATATTCTGTTGAAATTAAAACTTTAAGCAATAATGACTTAAAATATTATCATTTCATGGCTTCCTGGTAATTAAATTATATTAAATGATTGTACCTGATTGGTGATTTGACAACTTCATGTACTGTATGGTTAATTACCTGTATAATTATCGGATTAGCAATTTACCTGTAACAACATCACCTTTGTAATTAATTAATTGGCTTGGGATTGTAAACTTGTCATCATGGTCATAAATGACAGTGAATATAATTTCTTAATATTTTAAGGAGAAAAGGTTTACAATGAAAAATTTTTAGTGACTAAAGTGGTTCAGAAAACTTTCGTCGTTTTGAAAACTGTTTCATAAAATACGAGAGTGACGTGCGTCACAAAAAATCACTGCATTTACATGTATCATAAAAAAATTTCACCTTTCTCCTGATTCAGAGATAAGATGTCTCGCGATAGAGAGAATCCTCCCTGTTAAGAACACCATGTTTGGGAGATTGTCTCTGATATTGAGAATTTTGCCTAGCTAGCTGTTCAACAGATTCACTGTTGACATATATTAGTATGTTTCAATAGCGGAGTAAAGATGACTTCTGAAATGGAATTTTTCAATTTTAACTTTTTACCAAAGAGGTCTCAATATGCATAGGATAACTGACTTAAATAATGGGAGCACTGAAGTGACCAAATTATGGCAATGAAGTTATGACTTGTTTGGTAAAAATTCGTCTGCAAAGAAATGGCAGCAGTTGATTTTTATACGTTTCCACATATTTATATACCTTTTAGAGTTTCTGCACAAAGTTTGCACATGACAACACGAAACAGGCTGTGTTCGAGAAAGCAACTGCCTAAAAACTGTGCTTGCCATAGCTGTAAGAATGTTTTGACCTCGAAAGAGAAACCGGAAGTCACTAACCGGAAATGAAATTTGTTCAAGATTTTTTCCATAAGATTCAATTATTCATAAAAAGAAAACTTTCATCATTTTTTAATTCACTTTTCGCCTTTTAAAAATGATTAGATGTACCTTTAATGATAAATTAACTTACTTTTTATATTTGGTGTCATGGCAACCAGTGGACAGTTTGTAAATGGCGGACAGCTGAGTGGATATTGAGAACCTTGTATTGTTGTGAAAGCNAAAAGCAGGGAGCATGCGGGTTTTATTTTTTGTTCTTCAGTTTAAGCAACTTCCATACTAATAAAATAACAGGTACATTACCAACTGAACCAAACATGCAAGATCACGGTACGGAAAATATTGTTAGGTGATCGAATTGCCAATACGCCGGGATATATTTTTTGGCATCACTCAAGATATCAAAAGGGTCAATTATTTCTTTTATGACTGAGATTGTTTGGTCAGAACATCAGATTGGAATACAAAAGAATTCTAAGTCATCTATAGGGGAAAAAAGTTGACAATAATTTTATCTTTTTGAAAAGGAAAGTTATTCTTTGGATGTCGGTTGATGTGAATATTTATTACAGAATATGCCCTTTTGTAGTTTTGATACTTAATTATCTAATAAACAGCTGAAACCCTTGAAATCAAGGACCAACCTATACCCCATTTTTAGGTATTATACCCATAATCGGGTATAATACCCATATCTGAGGATTATCCCCAACCTGTTTATCAGCATTTTAATGTGCCCAAATTTTTAAGGGGGTCTCCATAGATAGATAGATAGATAGATAGATAGCTTTATTCAGGTCAATCATCAACATACAATTTGCATTCATACATTAAATACATATATACATCATTATACATACTATGATATAAATTGCATTTAAAACTTGCCATGAATGAATCTACATGTAGGCTAATGTTAAAATTTAATATTTAGCCATAAAAATTATAAAAAGTAGGTGACACAGTGTTTTCCATTCGCCATTTAAGCTGGCTTTGCCGACCAGGTTTTTTTGCAGGCCGACCACCTTGACGAAGGCAAAGGTGGTCGAAAAAAAACGGATATTTTTCAGTTCCGTAGCGACGTAATTCAGTCGTTGTTTTCATCTAAAGACAAAATGGCGGATCCGAACAAAAAAGGAACAGAATGGATGTTTTCTTTGGTACAGAAGGAAAAGGGAAGATACCGGACAAAATTATTCAAAGCAAAGAGAAAGAACCTTTGGAGGAATCATCAGAATGGGGACCTCCATTCAATATGAATATAATGGCACGAGAAAAACAATCAATAAACAGCCAGTATGAAAACGAAAGGGATGATAAATACATAAATACGACATGATTTCAAACCATTTATTATAACAAATGATTCATATTTTAGTTCAATACGCCATATATGTGCAAAAAGCGGTCACGGATGGAAAGTAGAAGTGTGTTATACTCATTAAAAAGTAAAACCCAAAAATTAAACATGAATGGATTTAAAACTTTACTGTCAAATCTGAATAACAACAAAACAAAAATTTATTACTTTTAATTTACTTAAATATGTATCAAGTAATCAAATTTACACTTTTTTTATATACATTACCAAAATAAAGTATGCGAATGCTGAAAATATACAAAGCCGGCTATGACAGGCTTTTACTATATAAATATAAACTTTTAATTATATTGTGAATTCACTTTTAAAATTTTGTTTCATTTTTTCAAAAAGTAACTCTTTTACTCCAGTTTTANATAGTCAAAATGGCATTGTATAAGGGCCATACTTAAAGTTTTTCTTGCATTCTTTGACAGACATTTTGCATTTCTATAAAGAAACTTCAGTCTAGAGTTTGCTTTTTGTATTATATTTTTGACTAGCCAGAAAGAAATTGGTCAATATTAATTCCCAAATATTTCACACTGTTTTGAGATACAATTTTGTGTTCGTTACATACAACACTGAATTCATTTATTTTTCAAAGTTTACGTTTAGAGCCAAATAATATGCACTCTGTAGCTCTCCCCCCACTTTCCTGTTTCACTGGAGGGAAAACATTTTAAAAGACACTTAATTTTATATTTTATGTGTGTTGAAAGCCTGCATCCATGGATAACAAAGAGCATGAATGTGTCATAGTTAGATAATTAGCAAACTTACTATGAGCAAAGCTTAAAATAATTAATGTTAAAGGCCTCATGGCTCATTGTGACTTCAAGAGCATTGTTCCATTGCTTGTTTTACATATTTGTCTAGACTTTCCCAAGTAGTCTCAAGTGCATCTACTCCATATCCTTCATAGACGAGTTTCTAATTGGTGAATTTTCCCAGAAAATTTTGACGTCACAACATAGATTTTTGGACGTCACAATGTTATGTGATGCAATTTACTCTGATTGAACCCAGGTCAAGCAGGATAATTCATTCATAAAAAGAAATTGGAAATTGGTCTATTGTTTCACATGCTCAATTTTCAGCATTTTCCGCTTAACATTTTAATCCTTTCCCATTTTCATCGGTATTTTTATGCCTTGATCCTCTTTCAGACTCGATAAAAATGCCAATCCCACTTCTTGCCTATACTCCATCAAGACCCACTTTAGGTGGTTCAGGTGTCTAAAACTGCATTGACGAAAGATTCTTGACAGGAAATGTTAGCGATAACAAAATAAAGTCTCAAATCTACCAGATGATTGTCATTTTTGCAGCCAGAAACATCGTTTCCAGTAGTTTAACCCAAAAACGATGTCGGACATTCGGACCGACAATTTTAAATTTTTTAACAGTCCTCCTGCCAAAATGTTGATTTTGTCCATCGGACTGCCACATTTCATGATCCAAAGTTATTTCTTTGATGCAGTGTATACCACATTTTCAACAAAATCTATCGTTTTATCTATATTAAAAATTATAAAATAGTATTTTCTCCTTATATATAGACTATATTAAAAAGCTCAAAATCTTGCTATTTTCAGAAACTGCTATAGGAAAACCCAATTTGGTGACTTATTGATTTTTTATTAAAAATTTGAAGTGCATCTAATAAACTTTCAATCACCGAAAAATGAGAAAAATCTATCGTTTTGTTTTTAGTCCCCCGAACCACCTTAAAACATATTAAACTTCTTTCAAAGTGACTTTCTAGGTAGGCTTGTTACTTAATAAGTACTGAAAACAGAGACATAGAATGTGTTCATCACAAATTTCTTACAAATCAATAGTCAACACTAGGACTTGTACTTGCTTCAATACTGTTGTATGAAAGGCGATATATATCTCATGATACTACAATATATCCTACATGTATACAGATTTACAATATTTACCTAAGGAGTCCCCATTACAAAATTTAACCATGATCAGGAAGTTGCTAAATTAAGTGTCTTGTAAAATATTTTCTGGCCAATGAAACAGGAAAGATGAGAAAAATTTGGCAAGATTTTGAAAAATGCCCCCATTCCATTATGACCCCCTCATGAATGTGAAAAAAAGGTAAGCTTTATTTAGAGTTGGATCGATGCAATAACATTGAGGGCTCTTAAACTAATTTGACATTATAAACAAATAACAAAGTACTTGAAAAAGCACATAAATCTACATGTATGATGTATGTGCAGATTAGATAATCCATACTCAAGCATAAAACAGACGGCACATCACATCATATTAAACACACAAAGCAATACACTTACCAATATTTAAACACAAACCCAGATGTCATGTAACAGAGTCCTCATTAGGCAATTGGTAAATTTTATCAAGACCTTTACATCATCTAGTGGACTATTCTCATAACTTCTGTGTTTCTACATGTACTGTGGAAGTACTTTTATTCGTGGACATCAATTTTCGTGGTTTTGGTAAATATTACTATTTCGTGGGCACCTAAATTCATGAAATTAAATTCTATGCATTAAACTCCATGCAAAAAGACATTTTGTTGGGAACTTGATTTCGTTGTTTGAGCGAACCACGAAATCCACGAAAATTGGAACCCCACGAACAATAGTACTTTCACAGTATTTAGTATTATTGAATAAAAAGCTAAATATCAAAGTTACTAATCATCTCTTATGTATATCCTATGGATTTTCACTCACAAAGTGTACTTTATTAAAAGGTTATAACTCCATATGATAATTTAGTTGCAGATATAAATACCCTCTGGAAGAATATTTGTAGTGTAGTATATGGAGATATTGTCTTGCCTTCATCAAGCCATTGTGGCATAATTAATATTTTGACAGAGTACAATCCTTGCATAAGTTCATACTTTCCCACATTTGAGACAAGCCAGTGCATATTTTTAGCAGTTTGAGATATCCTTGTCTCAACCCACAGATGATCGCGAGATTAGAATTTCATGTGAGAAAATACATTGTGATGTCATTGACGTAGTGGTAAGTTGCTACTACATTGGGGAAGTAAACTATAGTCTGATCATAGAAATGTTGTATTTTCGCTTTTAAATGTGAGAAAAATAACCATTGAAAATGCAAGATTTAGAAATCTCAGACACCCTTGGTTAAAATTTCAATGGTGGTCTGCAAGCCATTGAAATCTTACCCTTGGGTGTCAGATCCTTCTCGATCTTGCACTTTCAATGATGTTTAATTGTATTAATCTCTTATAGTTCTTTGATGCTTATCTTTACAGCAAAATGCCAGAGAGGGAGGATGATCATCTAACCCCTGCAACAAGACTACTTGAAAAGCGAAGAGAAATGGCAGAAGTTGATCAAGCATTACTTGCTCAAAAAGAGGTAAACTTTTGTTTCTTACAGTCAATTGTTTTTTGGGTTTTTTTATAAAAGATAAAAAGAAGATATTTGGAGCAAGTGATTTTAAATACTTTCCAAAAATAAAAGCTGTATGACCTTGGTGCTCAGATATGCTATGTATGATTTTTTTTTGTTTTGAAAAAAATCACTTCATGTAATTCTTTCTTTGCTTTAGGAATTCCAAATGAAAATGGAAAGTTTACAACAAAGAAGAGAAGAATTAGAGAGAAAGGAATGTGATTTAAAAGAACAGCTTTTAAAGTTTGACCATTTCTTGAAGGTTAGTGTCTGATGAAAAATTTACATTTGAGTACAATTACTTATCTTGACCAGCAGTATGGATATTGTTGATATGATATTTCAGTCTTTAGACATAACTTCTGATTTTGTTATTAGTTATATATGTAATCAGGATAATCATATCATACTTTTTAACAAAGGTATATGTAGTAAAGCTGGATTTATGAGCCGACCATGGCTCAAAGAGGACAGGTAGATGGGTGGTATATGTAGCAAGGGTTTAATGGTCCATGTTACTTTGATATTAAAAGTAAAACATAATATGAAATTCTAGTTTTTTGTCCTGAGGTTCTGTAATGAAATCATTTTTTTCACCTATATTTACTAAGTAATGATTTGATAATTGTCTATGGTTTATTATGCTTTTTACTTTATATTTTTGTTCATTTGAGACAAATTTTACGTTTTGGTGTTGATGTTTTTACAGGAAAATGACTCTAAAAAAGCCAGGGCCCTGAAGAAAGCAGAGGAAGAAAGAGAATCAAAGAAACAAAAAGACAAAGAAATAGAAAAGTGTGTAAATTATGTTTTAGATTATCTCCCTTGTCACAATATTGGTCTCAATAACCAGTTATAATGTTGCCATTCACTTCAAGGCAAAAACAGGCAATTTCAAAGTTTTTCCCTCAACATGTATATGGTTAACACAAGTCTCATGTCATATATCATTTCGAAGCAATTTATCTAAGGAATCCACGCCTGTTGTAAAAATATGGGGGTCACCGTTTAGTTTTCTCACAAAATTGCGACAAATAAAAATATGAAATATTTACATTTTTGATGACATGTGCTGCCCCACCATGACTAATGCCCTTTCACTCAGGTGTCAACACAATATTCATACACTTTCTTCCAAATATGACACTTGGTCCCATGATTATATGCTATTAGCTTTCATTTAAGCCTTTTTATCATCTTCTCACCATTAAAATATACTATCTATGATTTGAAACACCATATTTTCAAATTTTTGTTCTTTAGGAACTTTTTGACTGAGAGGCCAATTGACCCGGAAGTGGTTAGTGAGACCTATTCATAAAAGTAGTGTGTAACTGGGATTATTTCCCTTGTCACAATGTGTACCTTTTTATCTCCCTTGTCACAATATTTGTAACAGTTGGTTGTAACTTGATTTTTTTCATTGCATGTTGTTTAAAAGATTATTATATAGATAGCTGTGACCTAAAGAGCTTTTCTCAGTTAAATGTTTAATTGTCATCTGTGAAAATAAAGGATTTCTAGTCACTTAAGGAAGTGACGTCACAATATAACGTTAATGTCATTGTTAAGTGAACATGAGGCGCATTGACATAAAAAACATTCCTAGTCTTAAATCTCAGTTTTAAACTAGAAAATCTATATAATAAAAAGCATAACAAATCAACCATCATGAATATTAATAAAAATGTCACTTGAACTCAGTGGATTTAACTTGTTGCAGGCAGCAACTGGTTTAATCCTTTTGCGTTATTCGGCACTCATGACATTTTTATTGATATTTGGTCGATTAGTGATACTATAATTATTGGTCACGCTGTACTTGCTACTTATTGCTTTTTTGTGACGGAAAGACAGGTTTACAATTGAAATCATAGCTAAGTCTAGACATAATACTGAAAGTAATAGCCAACATTTCAGTTTTGGAAATTCTGGAGCACCTGATGTCACTCCCGGTTTTCATGGGAGTTCACACTATGAGTGCCTTAGTTCTTAATGTTATCTTTTTATTTCCGTGCATTGTAGCTGTCTCACGTCCTTGTTTTGTCATTACCGTTTCTGCCATGTCTTTGGACTTCGATTTTTGTAGTCATCGCTTCCCTTGTTCCTTCGGTATTCTACTGCCGTTGTTTCAAATGAACTGTCATCTAGAAAGTCTATCAAAATATATTATATTAAGAGTGTCAGTCTTTATCCTCTTCTGAAGCAAAATTAAGAATTGAAATTCTTTGTGTTTTAATATAGAGGACAGTTTGTTTTTCTTATAGAAAAAATATGTAAATACTACTTTATCTCATTGTGTGTCTTATATCTCTCAAGAAGTGGCAAACTATTAAGGCCTTTAGCACTAACATTTTAACAGTTTCAGTGAATTACTTGTATTCTGGTTTATTTATTTTTGAGGCATCAGTACACATATCTTAGTAATACTTTATGATACAAGTTCAGATTTAATTTTGAATTATATGTAATTATCAGTATGCTTTTATTAGTCAATTCGAAAAGTGTGTGATCTACTTTTTAGCGTGGCTGCTATCTCCTAAATTTTTACAAGGCAAAAACATACCAGTTCAAAGGTATTGGACAAAATATAGAAATTCTAAGAATGTTAGTGATTGAACATGCTTATCTTTTCACAAAACAAGTGAAATATATTTAAAATGCACAAATATACTCTTATGATTCAAAATATGAAAAAATATGTCAATGATTTAGATGACTGAAAATGAGAAACTTGCACAAATCATGTTATAATTAAATGATCATTTAAGGGGGTAGACCTGTCAGGGTAGGCCTAAAAAGTTTCACCCCTTAATTTTTCTAATATTTACAGTTTTTTAACTATACATGTTCATATATAAATTTTAAGCAAATTTCAACAATTTTTGCTGTCCCCTCTTCTGTCTAGTGGTCGTCAAAGGTACCCTATTTACTCATATTATTTGGTAAGTTCAGGACTTGATTTAAGTGTAGAAAATTAACTCTAGATAAAATTATATATTTGATATAAAATTATTTCAATTGCAAAATTCTGTACCATAAACAAGTGTGAAAGACATCATGAAGTATGATAATAGATTTTAATAGTTTAAACTGAAGTGAAATTCATGGGTGTTCTGAATAGCATAGGCTTAAAATTTTATTTAATTTTGATAAGTATTGAACACTCCTTGCAAAAAGATGAGTCATTTAATTTTACCAAAACTGAGAAAGGGAAGAAAATTAGTATATGATAATGTAAATAAATTTTAGAAAAATCTTCAGTTCTTATTTTCTAAATTTAGTATAAAATATGTAAAAATCAATGAAATTGCTGAATCTAGGCTTAGGATTATCTCCCTTGCAAGAAATCTGGGCCCGTATTCATAAAACAATTTAAATTAAGAAATCTAATCATAATACTAAATTATCATAGGAATCGATGAATAATCTTTCATTCGGAAATAAATCTTAAGTTGTTTTATGAATACAGGCCTTTTCCTCCGTAAATGGTTGTTTACAGTGGAAGACATCCCATGTGAGATCAATGCATGCGACCTCGTCTCCCACGGGTAAATGACCAACCATAAATGTTCATTTTGTGATATAACAATCGTAACCATGACTAAACGTCATAAAACACCTGACGTCACAATGTAAGGTACACTCAAATGGTGGCGACGTTACTTGCACAGTATAGACTTCCAGATGTTTCTTGACATATTGTACGGAAGAAATAGGAACTTGCATTCGATCAATATCTTACACTTGTGTAAGAAATTCTACGTCTTTTCTTCTCGTTTTACTATGCTCAACTCGGGAAAAGATGAAATTTCTTACACTTGTGAAAGGTATCTCGATCTTTAATCTGATCTTCTGCAAGATCTATTAGACTTTTATATATTTTCATAATTTTCAGATTTCTTTACATAACATGTAGAGTTAATGCACTCCTTATCTGGATGTATGGTGGGTATTTTCACGACGAAATGAAAATTCTTTTGCTATTTGAAAAAGCATACTATTTCGATATTTTGATCATGCCTATCCCAATGGTGCCATTTATTTATTTAAGTACTAGAAAAGTGAAAAATAGAGTTATCTCTCCATACCATAGGTCTACCCATTAAATTGATGAAATACAATATACATATAAAACCTATGTTTACTGACCATAATTTAAATCTTCCCTTTTCTGTCCAAAATTGTTGAATCAGCATGTTTTGTTGGTTAATGGAAGCCATGTTTATTTGAATAATTAGAAGATATAACTGAGTGATCAGTCACACTAAAATAAAATCTACTATTTTATATTCAGGCTTAAATCAGAAAAAGGAAAACTGGAAAAAGATAAATCAAAGTTACAAGAAAAATTAGATAAATTCAAGATTTATCACACTTATATGGAGAAAGTATTGGAAGCTGGAGAAGAATTTGGTGAAATGAGAGATATTATAGCCAGATATGACACATTAACTGCTACACATGAGGTAAGTGTACAGCTGCACAATGAGATATATTATATCCAGATATGAAACATTAACTGCTACACATGAGGTAAGTGTTTAGCTACACATATAGATAAATCTATGGGAAAATCCCCAACTTTTTTATAGCTAATGTGTCAAAGTATTTCCTTAGTTGATAGATAAAGTAAGTCCACCTGGGAATTTATATTAGGGCAGTAAATTGTCAAACATATTTATTCAGTTCCCTAATTATCAAGGTAGATAATTTAAATAGAATACAGGGATGGTTCTGTTCCCTTTTTAGCTGATTCCGCTATTGACAATCAGGAATTACATAATCATTTTGATTCTATTATTATATAGCGATATTTGGCTTCTGGATGGCCATTTCTGCCTAGGTTGTGTGGTCACCAGAATCATCCCTGAGAATATAATTTTAAAGATGGAAAAAAAAATCAGGCTGGTAACTTATATTCAAATGATATTTTTCATTTCATTTAAACTTTTACAAAAAATTTTTTTGACTATTTCATATGAAATTTACAGATTTAGGCATATTTTAAAATTCTTGCATTAATTTACAGATTTAGGCATATTTTAAAATTCTTGCGTAAATTTACAGATTTAGGCATATTTTAAAATTCTTGCATTAATTTACAGATTAAGGCATATTTTAAAATTCTTGCATAAATTTACAAATTTAGGCATATTTTAAGATTCATGCATTAATTTACCCCATTTTTGATTTTTTTCGATAAAGAAAACATATATTTCATTACAGGATTTGTTAGAACAAGATCAGAAGAACCAAGAAGTGATAGAAAAAGAAAGACAGAATTTACTGAAATATATAGAGGTAAGTGTTGTACATGTATTTATGTTAAATTTAAGCCAATAAAAACGTAGCTTAAATAATTTTAAGTCACATGTACAGTTTTGATAGGTAAACCTTCTTGAGTTCCACAATTATGGAAAATTTGCCGTAAGCTCTCAGAAAATGTATCTGCTGAAAAGGTCATATCTTTTGCTCACTGACACAAATTCAATCTTATCCAAGATATTGGTTCATGCTCTAAATATGATCCAATGTAATGATTTATTACCAACACTGCTTTCCAAGTTCCTTTACTAGAAGTTATAGGTTTAATTTTTATATCTCTGAACCAGGCTTATATTTGATATAGGACTTAAGATAAAAAAAAACAACGGCAGTAGAATACCGAAGGAACAAAGCCCAAGATTACACAAATCAAAGTCCAGAGACAAGGCAAAAGCAAGAACACCAAAAGACGGAATACCAAAGACACCACATGCCCACAAAACACATGAACATTACATATACAACACAAAAAACTAAAGCACTAACAGTGTGAACTCTCAATAAACAAGAGTGACATCAGGTGCTCTGGAAGGGTAAGCATGTCCTGTTCTGTGCACATCACCCGTCACACTGTCAGTGGATCAATTTGTTCCCATATGAATCCCTATTGTCTGTTGAAAAACACGGCCTCCACATTCAACAAAAATGTTGTCGATCAAAAATTCAAGCATCTTAATCACATCATTTTCACTGTATTTCTTGTTTGATTCAGTGTGGTTCTTTACAAAATATGTTTTATCTTTTCCTATTACCTGATACCTGCATTCTCCGTTTTTGGTACAGAAACATTGATGTATCAGATCGGAAATTACTGTTTTAAGTTTATTATGGGGAATAGTTGTACAAAGGGTAGAAAAATCAAAAGTTTGAATGCTATTGCAGTATGCGAGACTGTTTGAGGAGAGCTGTTCAAGGAGATCTTTGGAATTTTTAAGAATCCACATCTGATATGACACAATTTTCTTTTTTATACCCAGCCACAGGTAATGGCTAGGTATTATGTGATACCCTCAGTCGTGTTCCCATCCGTCTGTCTGTCCACAGAAGGTTTCCGACTGAAACTTGAGAACGAACTAACATACAGTCTTCAAATTTGGTATGCAAGTAGTTTACCATAAGTTGATTTTGGGCTGGTAGGTCTAAGGGGTTCTGGAGTTATGCCCCTTAAAACTCCAGTATTTTAACAAATGTGGCAGGGTATCATGTAATGCACCATTACTCATGTAATGCACCATTACTATTTTTCAATGATCATATACATTATGAGTGTCTTTTTTACAGGAAAAAGATAATGAGATTTTATCTTGTAATAACCAGTTATCAGGATTACAGACACAACTAGACACAGCTCAGAGTGAGGCTGTGAAGTGGGAATCAGCGTGGACACATATCAAGAATACTGCCGCCACAAAAACACTCACACTAGGCAGAATTAAAATGTAAGTAAAAACTAAAATTAACTCCACAAGAAAAGTCACATCACCTTGCAGAATTTAAACATACCTATTATTACTGCAGTTATTTGAACTTAAAACTTGAGCATATTGATAATGAAAGAGTAGCCATAATTTGATCTTTCAATTTAAAAGATTTGGACAAGAATGTTGTTGATAAGTGTTACTGCTTGGTCTTTTGTGTCCAACTTTCAAAGTTTACCAATAATTAAAAAGTTTATAACATATAGGCTACTTATGGCTTAGTGTTTGCCTTGGCTTTGAGAAATGAATATGTCATGTGATTTTGGAAGACTGGCAAAACAAAGTGACTAATTACAGGCCTACTTTTCAAGTTTTGTTAAAGGTGACATGTTATTTTATTTCTTAATATAAAATGCAAATTAAGCTTTCTAGCTCAGAACCTTTCCTTTATGCATTTACTTGCATTTTTGCTCATCAAAAGTGTTTTCTTTGTAGGAAAAATGAAATGGAGGTCTAAATCTATGAATCTAAAAAACATAAAAGTAGAATGAACACATATTTGTCTTGTATTGTGTGGTATCAAGTTCACAGCTTAAATATATGATGTATGAAACTGGTAACAGGATATGATTAAATTTAGATAGGATCAAATCCCTATGAATACATATAGAAAGGTTAAGCAAAAGGAACAACCCTTTTCATGAATTATTCTTCAAGTCAAACAACATTTTTTTGTGTTAACATATTGACATTTTCATTGACAGGGCTGCTAGAAATTTGTACCAATTAGTTAAACGCCACCAGAAACAGTCTTCAGAAGAAGAAGATACACATGAACAGTTAGCCCAGGTAAAATATTATCTCAGGATAATTTTTTTTATTGTTCATGTTTAAAGGTGATAATTTTGCTTTATTACACAGTTTACAGTGAAAATATTTATTGGTGTAGGTGCATGTAGACTAAAACTTTGTTATCTTTGTTGATTTGGAATTTACCCTGACAATCACAAATATGGAAAATGGTTCAACATAATACCAGTAACAAGTACATTGTATATATTCAATCGATTTATTTCAATAAACCAATGAAAGGACATGACATAATACTACCAGTAAAGGACATGACATAATACTACCAGTAAAGGACATGACATAATACTACTAGTAAAGGACATGACATAATACTACCAGTAAAGGACATGACATAATACTACCAGTAAAGTACATGACATAATACTACCAGTAAAGGACATGACATAATACTACCAGTAAAGGACATGACATAATACTACCAGTAAAGGAC
>MJUU01051914.1:9093-25446 GCA_002080025.1 Modiolus philippinarum | reverse complement strand
GCAAACGTTGTCAGAATGATAATGAGACAAAACAGAAAGGAAACAAAAAATCCGACTGTTATCCCAATACAGCATGTAACCATGGACGGATTCTTGATACCTAGTATTTTCCTTACACTGCCTCTGTTTCAGATGGTCCCTCGTTCAACATGGAAAACTCCATATTTTCTGTATGTCTTGTTTTGATAATTTTACCACATGACTACTTAAAATTATTATTTCAATTAAATTACGTAAAATGAATATCAGGTATCCAGTGACACTTAGCAAAACAGTTACATTTAAATTGTTGAGATGCAAAACATAAGTATACATACTTAAATACTTTCGTATATATGCCATCATGACTTACAATTACATATTATATGAAGATTTCTTAAACACGGCTACATAAAGTGATGAAAATCGACTAAAATTTCAGAAGTTCAAAGAAAGGATACAATCAACAATATTCGTCATATTCAAGGTCAACTATGCGTGAAGCTTACCCTTCCGATACAACTGGTGATAATAACTTTTCTTTTGTGCCGTTTATGTTCTGTTAATTATGTCTCCTCCCTCTCAAGGGGGAGACATATTGTTTCTGTCTTTTCCGTCTGTCGTCCGTCCGTCCGTCAGTCCGTGTGTCACAAAGTTTGTGGACGCCAATTCTACATCTTTCATCAGATTTTAACCAAACTTCACAGGATTGTTGACTATCGTGCATAGTTGTGCATATCGTCTCGCCGTCTCGCCGGATTGATCGGCTAATTTTTGTCGGAGTTATGCCCCTTTTTTACTTAGAATTTTGCAAAATTTAGTTTGTGGACGCCAATTCTCTTACATCTTTTCTCGGATTTTAACCAAACTTCAAATAGTGGAGCAACGGATTTCAAAAAGGCGTCTAGTTTAGGATTTTAATCAACCCACCTAACATCAAGCTATATTATATATCATTCGCAAGGTCATCTTGTTCTCTATTCATTTTTACCGCTCGTCAAATGTGGAAGTGGTCACGATCTTTTTAAATGAAGGTCATAGGTCAAACTTTGATAATTCTTGTAAACTCATATCAGTCACTTTTCAGTCATCAATTTCAACGTGAAGTTGAAAATTTAACTTTAATAGTTACATGTCTTCATTAACATATCTATAAACCATTGATAGCAATCTTGATCACCTTTCTACATAAAGCGATAAAAAGGGGACGAATTTATGAGCTTGGTCCAAAAACATGATTTGCTCTCTCCATAAACAGTTTGTGAAAGGACCTTGACCTTTTGACCTTGAGATTTACATAAAAGTTAACGACATACTTTATAGATGTTTTTAATCAAATGATACCAAGAGTTTATTGGTCATGCATTTTACAATTACGGCCATAATAAACCCTTAAATTGACTTAAAATCTCAGAATGTCCCACTGTCTTACATTAAAGTAGTCTCTTGTTACTTAAGTGGAAAAAAAATTTATCATATGAAGATTACCAACCGCGACAAGGTCACAGGCAATACCGCAGGAAGTTTTTAAGTTTAAAAAGTAGGTTTACTTATATATTTTGGTGTGATTTTTAGTACTTTTTGCATACTTTTTAAAAATTTGTGTTTTTTCATATTTTTCGTTTACATGTTGTTTTCATTTAAACATAAGAAATATATTACACATTTATAGAAACGTATTTTTGAAACTTAATAAATTTCTTTAATGTTTTATTTATTTTTTGGGGGAGGGGGTTGTTTTCATTTTGTTTTCATTGCAGAAGAGGTAACATGTACATGTTCAAACGCATTGAACAAATCAGGTGGCAGCGAAGATACACTTCAAAGACCGTCACTACTATTTACTATGTACTATACGAGTTTTTCATATTATTACGATTCATCTTCATCGTCATTCATGTTGACATTAGATTTGACCATGGTTTTTTTTACAATTTTTGTACCTTGACAAAGACAAAGTTCTTGCAACTGAAGTTCTGCTCATGACACGGGCATGTCTTGCTAGATGGACGATCTACTGTCTCTTAAAAATCCAAGATTTAAGGAATATACATCAGATCCGATTATATTTGCAACCTTACAATATCTAAATTTTTGTAAATTGTGTTGAAAACTAACATGACTAAGGAGTATCTCCCTCATACAAAGCTCTGTCCTTAGCTAATTTTTGCTTTATATTTAGATCATATTGGTTATTTGTTCTCTATCAGTTTTTAAATATCTTTGAGTATCTGGTCTTCCAAACGTTTAGATTTTATCTGCACTGAAGAGACATAAGTTGTCGAAATGCGCATATGCAGAAAGTAAATTCACAGTAACTTCGGTATCTAGTAATTTGTTACCACTGGGTCGATGCCACTGCTGGTGGACTGTTAGTCTCCGAGGGTATTCACCAGCCCAGTAGTCAGTACTTCGGTGCTGACCCGAAAGCCGATTATATTTGGAACCTTACAATATCTAAATTTTTGTAAATTTTGTTGAAAACTAACATGACTAAGGAGTATCTCCCTCATGTAAACCTCTGTCCTTAGCTAATTTTTGCTTTATATTTAGATCATAAATATATTTGAGTATCTGGTCTTCCAAACGTTTAGATTTTATCTGCACTGAAGAGACATAAGTTGTAGAAATGCGCATATGCAGAAAGTAAATTCACAGTAACTTCGGTATCTAGTTATTTGCTACCTTAGTTTCTATCTTTACATGTGCAGATTAAATCTTGTAGAAAATCAATATACATTTTCCTCTTGAACAATACTGGTTCAGGACCTTAAGCTCCTTTCCGCCACCAATAGATATACGGTAAGCTGAAAGTTTGTTTGACAATGTGTCTAGACATTCAATTTTGCTTCTTTCCATATAGATTTAACAAGTTAAGAGCTAAGCTTGCTACCTACAAGAAGTTTAGCTTGTTTTCACTCCCACCAAGCGAATCAGCCTTTATTCATATGTGCTTAGGATGTTTATTCAGAGACAAATTGCCACATTGCCAAACATCTATTAGCTCAACGTATATCTACGGGTGGCGATAAAAAACTTGAGGTCCTGAACCAGTATTGTTCATCGGGAAAATGACTTCTGATTTTTTGCAAGATTTAATCCGCAAATGTAAAGGTAGAAACTTAGATAGCAAGTCATGCATGTGTTATGACCAGAACTTGAGTTGCACAGAATTTTGACCTTGTCAAGGTACCGAAGTTTGTGAAAACCCTTTGTTAATGACAATGACCATGAACTGGAGTGATATGGAAAACTTGTATAGTACACAGAGTAGTAATGATGATCTATGAAGTGTAGGTTGATGAGTCGAATGCGTTGGAAAGTGTACAGTCATGTTATTTTTTTTCTCCAATAGAAAATACATGTAAAAAAAATAATTATTATATTAAAAAAAAAGAAAAAAAAAGAAATATATTGTTTTTTAAATGGGCTTCATTTATGTGTGTTTATTTCTTGGAACTAAAGAAAACTTAATTTAAAAAAAATGTATAAAAAGTGAAGAAATATAGAAAAAAATATGAAAAGTACTAAAAATCCCCCCAAAACATATATAAATGTATTTATCAAAACTAAAAAATTTCCTGTCATGTTGTCTGTGATCTTTTCGTGGTTTGTAGGCTACCGACGACATAATTTATTTCGTCTAATTAACAAGAAATTACTTTTTTGTATGCAAGTTCGTAATTCTGAGCTTTTAAGCCAATTGTATGGTCAATAATGAGTTAAGTTGTCAGAAGAATGACCAATAAAGTATCGGTTTCATTTGACTTAAAACATCTATATAGTCTGTCGTTGTAATTTATGTTAATCTCAAAGTTCAAAGGGTCAAGATCATTTCACAAACTGCTTATATAGATTGCAAGTCGTATTTATAGACCTCGTTCATAAATTCGTACCCTGTAGACCGCTTTATGCAAAAAGGTGTTCTAAATTGTTATTTTTGGTTCATAAACATATTATTGTACACATTTATAATCATTTAACACAATTTTTTAACTCCATGTTAAAATTATTGATTGAAATGTGACTGAAATGAGTTGACGAGAATTTTAGATGTTTGACTTTTGACCTTCATTAAAAAAAATCGTGACCACTTCCAAATTTGACGAACGGTAAAAATGGATAAAGAACAAAATTACCTTTCGAATGATGTATAATGTATCCTGATGTTAGGTGGGTTGATTAAAATCTTAAGAATTTGACTTCAGTTTCTCCACTAAAAGGATTGTTGACGATCATGGGTAGTTGTGCATATCATATCGCCGGATTGATCGGCTAATTTTTGTCGGAGTTATGCACCTTTTTGACTTAGAATTTTGCAACATTAAGTTTGTGGACGCCAATTCTCCTACATCTTTCATCGGATTTCCACCAAACTTCACAGGATTGTTGACCATCATGCGTAGTTGTATATATTGTCACGCCGGATAGATGGGCCAATTTTTTGGGAGTTATGCCCCTTTTTGAGTTAGAACTTAGTTTGTGAACGCTAATTTTCCCAAATCCTTCAAGGGATTTCAACTTAACTTCACAGGATTGTTGACCATCATGCTTTAGTTGTGCATAATGTCTTGCTGGAATGAATGGCCACCTGAAGGCAACATAAAACTCACTTGTGTTTTATCACTGAAAGAACATTACGTATTGGGGGTGGGGTTGGGGGAGACATTCGTTTTTTGTATCAAAAACACACTTCTTCATTGAAGATCTTATGGTTGCTTTGAGTTGTTATTACTCCCCTTTGGGTCGTTGTCTCTTTGACACGTTCCCCGTTTCCCTTCTTTTTCCTATTCTAGTTGGTTTTGTTTTTGTTATTTCCAAATTCTTGTGGAATCCCTGTATGTCCGTGTTTTGTGTAAATCTAACTTGCCATCTTTTGTGTGATTTCTGTTGTGCAATGTTTTTGTGTAACCATTTTTGCGCAAATCTCTAAAATTCCATATTTTGAGTAATTACTGTATGTCCAATTTTATGTCAGTCTCGAGGTAGGTACGACGTGAAAATCTTGTCAATCGGCGCCCTTCGCAGATTGCAGGGTTTTATACAATCTGCGCTCTGGAAGGGCACAGACGCGAGCATTGAGGCGCAAATTGCAAGTATTGGGGTGCAAACTGCAACTGTAATTGCTGCTCGGCCAACCTACTAGTATTTTAGTATACGCAGGTAGGTACGACGTGAAAATCTTGTCAATCGGCGCCCTCCGCAGATTGCAGGGTTTTATACAATCTGCGCTATGGAAGGGCACAGACGCGAGCATTGAGGCGCAAATTGCAAGTATTGGGGTGCAAATTGCAACTGTAATTGCTGCTCAGCCAACCTACTAGTATTTTAGTATACGCATACATTATGAATAATGGTACTTGTAAACAGGCAGTAGAGAGAGTTACACTGACTGTTATCACTTGTCTGCCGATTTATATAAAACGTGAATGAAATAACCCTTACATTTTCTCTTAAAAGCCTAAATCCTTCCCTGGCTATTACCGACTACAACCCTAACCCTTTCCCTGACTAACCCTAACCCGTTCCCTAAATTCAACCCTAACCCTTTCCTTGACTATAACCCTTACCCTTTCCCTTAATTTAACCATAACCCTGTCCCTGACTACAAACCCTTACCCTTTCCCTGACTATAACCCTAACCTTTTCTCTGAATATAACCCTATCCCTTTACATGATTAAACTCCAACCTTTTTTAACGAGTGCTTCGTATGAACCAATACTAGTATGCGTCCGTGATACGCAATTGGCGCCCCGAAATATGCAATCTGTGCCCTGAAATGTGCAATATGTGCCCCGAAATGTGCAATCTGCGCTCCGTTTCATGCAATCTGCTCCCTTAAGCAGTCCATTATATTTCTTTGCAGTTTGCGCTTTTTGGGGAGCAGATTGCATAAAATGTCACGAGCTGCGGAGGGCGCAGATTGACAGATATCATACGTCCGACCTATATGCAGTCTTGAGTATGTATCTCTACATTGCCTCGTTTTGTGTTATTCTCTTTTTTTTCAAGTTCTTGCTTATCATTCTCTTTATTGCCATGTTTTTGCTGTGAAATCTTCGTATTGCATGGTTTATGTAAATCTGTATTGCTGAGGTTTATGTTATCTCTGTATGGCCAAGCGTTTTTGTGTAAATCTCTATTGGTAGTGTTAAACTCTTTATTCACATTTTTTTAATCTGTTGGTATAATCTCTGTACTGCTCCAGTTTTGTAAATCTCAGTTGCAATAACTAAGTAAATCATATTTATTGTGATTTTAGTATATCTCCACGTTGCCATGTCTTGCTTACATATATATATATATACTATGTCTACATCTCTTGTGTAAATCTCTTGTTGTTTTTTGGTGTAAATCTCTGTTTTGGTATGTAATTAGTACATTTCTGTATTGTTGTATTTTTTGTGTGAACTTCAATTTTTCGAGTCATCCCTTTTTTACCATGTTTTGTGTGAATCTGTACTGCAAAATTTAGTGCAGTCCTCTGCTTCCTTAAGTTTTGTATTGCCATGTTTCGTAATTAGCTCTCTGAGATAAGCTTTATATACATGTCTGTATTGTTAAGTTTTGATCAATTCTCTGATATTTTTTAGTTTGATCTCTGTGTTACTGAGTTTTATTAAGTATATCCCAGTATTGACATCTTTTTGTAAATCTTTGTTTGTAATATCTTGTGTAAATCTTTGCATGACCATACTTTGTGTAATATATTGTGTAAATCTTTGCGTGACTATGCTTTGTTGCCATGTGTGGCAATATCTATAGATATGACCTTGCTTTGTGTAATCTGTAAAAATGCCATGTTTGTGATTTGTTTATTGAATTGTGCAATCCCTGTATTGGCATATTTTCATGCTTTTGTGTAAATTCTATATCGTCACGTATTTTTGTATGATGTTGGTAGTTTTTGAGCTGATGTTTGTATTGGTAGTATTTGTGTATAAGTTTTTGTGTCAATCTCTGTTTTGTCATATTTAGCGTGATCTCTGTATCGCCTTGTTTTGTGTAAACTTTGTCTTCGGTCTTGCCTTGTTTGATTAAAACTATTTTTGTTAAGTTCTTTGTATTTAAAGTCTCTGTATTGCAGTGTGTTTGCAAAATCAATGTATTGTCATTATTAAGGGACCGAATATTTAACCTGAAGGGGGGGGGTTATGGTTTTTTTTTCTGGACAGAAATTTTTTTTCGCGCTTCGCGCGAAACAAATTATTTATTTTTTGCACGCGTATCAACAAAATATTTTGTTCAAAATTAACATTATTTTTTTGGGCAGAAAGCCTCATTCAGAATTTTTTTTTTCATCATTTTGGCAGCCAAAATATTTTTTTCACATAAAATCAGATCCAAAATATTTTTTTAGAAAAAAACCATAGCCCCCCCCCCTTCAAGTTAAATGGTTGGTCCCTAAACGGCGTACGCATGACTTTCTAAATCATTGTATAACTCGTTCGGATATATAAAGCCTGTAAATGTCATTCTCCGAAAATTAATGTCCAAAATGACTGATAATATTTGATTTAGTTTTGTTGTGGATATAGCTCTTTACATATATTTACCATCACACGGCATGAGTTTTTGTTATTTTCAAATTATTAGTTTTTTGATTCATTAATCAGACCGTACAACCGCTTTCATCGACCGATTGATACGATCATCGATGTTTGTTTATATCCCGAGAAGTGAAATAGTGGTGTTAAGATTTTTGATATTTAATGTCATTTTAAGCAGAAACATGTATTGATTTGGATGTAAAATGAAGATCATAAATTACATAATGAAAACAATAAATTACTTTCTTATATGATGTACATTTGGGAAGACTTTGAATCAAATTTATACTGAAAATCTCGCAAAAAAACTCACATCATAAACTTCAATCACTTATTACACAGAACTTGGTATTTAACAAAGTATTATTTAACATCAGCATTAAAGATGAATCTATTACCTTTCTTTTGATATATCCTGCAGTATTCAAATGTTTGTTGTTTTCGTGAAATTTGACTTTACTCAACACTACATGTGAAAAATAGGATACGATCTTCGGCCGATCCATTTTATTGAATGTTACGATCCTCAGCAGAGATCACCTACGATCAACGGCTGTCGTGATATATCTAAGAGGACAAAACTGCATTTCAAAAGGTTATTTAAATATAAAAAAGGTTAATGTACAAAAAATATAATATTGATGATTTGTGATAGTAAAAAAAAATATGCCTTAGGAGCATATATATCTTACATTCAATTGAAACTGATTAAAATTCATACGGGTGTTACATGACTAGACTTAAACAAGCCTTGGACTAATCCAAAGTAGACAGCAGCTCAATTGTGAACGACAAAAGTTCGTTTACTGCATTATTTCCGGGGCGTAAAAGTAAGTTTTTATGAGAATAAACGTGCTTTAGTCTGCGTGATATATAACAAAGCGGTATATATATAGTTTCATGTTGTAAAAATTTTAGAGATATACAGCTGACATTTTGTTGGATTGGATGAGCTGCTATAATACAACTTACGGTTTTGGACTTTGTTTAGTATATACAATTTAAATTTTGACTGAAAAATGAGCATTCATCATCGTTTCAGTAACGACTTTCGATTTTCATCATGTGACGTGACCTCGCTTACAAAATTGTAGGGTAAAAAATACACGGGGTACAAGGATCCATATTCCACACATCCACAAATACCGAAGGTTTAAATGATATGGTCATGACAAAAATCAAAGTAGTGATACATAGCAAAGTAAGTAAGAACCGAACTATCAGTCTAAAAAAATAATCCAAAGGCAAATAGTGGAAACACAAAGATACAAAGACATCGCATAAGTATTGCACATAAAAAAATGGAGACATACATACGGATGAATAGCACAGACCCAATTTATAAGCCATGGGTGATATCTGATCCACTAGTAGAATAAGCATCTCCTGTTTCTTATAGGAGGACACTCACTGTGTTGAACATGTCAAATCCGGTAGTGAAGTCAAATCGTGTAGAGGAAACAACATCCTTTAGCTGTTTAAGGGAAAGATTTGACACAAGCTAACTCAACATTTAAAACGTTTTTCCCCTTAGAATTGGAATTGGACCCCATTTCGGGGAATCGGACCCTAACTTTGCCACATTAGTCCTTTGTTGGCCGTGCAAAAAGGTGATTTTTTTTTATATTCGCCCTATATCTAATATGGCTGCAAGTGGGGAAAATAGATAAACATTGGACTTATGGAAAAACACATGGACTTATGGAAAACACATTCAAAGATCTTCTCTGAAACTGCTAGACAAATTGGAGCAAAACTTGGTCATAACAGTGTTTTGGTGGCCACCAGCAAAACAAAATGTTTCTATTCAGCCCTATGTAAAGATGGTGTCAGCAGGGTACAAGGGTTAGCATTTGTCCAACATCCAAAGATTCTTTCATGTTAAACTATAGAGTTACTGTGGCCTTGTGGGCCATGGATCCCCAGCCGCATCTCGACCTCTTCGTGAATTTTCTAAAAAGAACATGAAAAAGGAATCATTGGAAAAAAATAAACAGTGCACATCTAAAATATGTAATTAAGCTCCACCATAAGTCATAAAATTCCAATCAGTGGATATCAGCTTTTGGCACTGCGCTTAAAAGACAACGTGTAAGGCATGGCAAAAATCTTTAAAACAAGTGTGGACCCAAATTGATGTCTCGCCCGTCCCTACATGGTCACCAAATTGATGTGAATTCTCAAACTGACTAAATCAGAAAACTTAACATGTTCACCAGACTGTGAAATTAGGGTAAGTGACAAAAGCAATAAAGCAGACTGGCATAATTCACCCAAAACGGAAATATCAGTGACCTACCACTGATAGATACTAAAAAACCAAACATTAGACCATGAAAATGAGGTCAAGGGCTAAAGCCAAATAGTAGGCTGTCATGTTCCATCGAGGAAAAACCAAAATACCAAATTTTATTGACCTTACATTAATAGATACTGGGAAACTTAACATGATCACTGGACGTGAAATTGAGGTCAAGGACAAACGTCATATGCCAGACTGTCATGTACTTCTTAAGACCAACCTACATACCAAATATCATTGACCTACCACTTATAGTAACTGCGACACTAAACTAAGCACAAAAACTTAACATGTTCATTGGACCGTGAAATTGAGGTCACAGACAAAAGCCATATAGCAGACTGTCATGTACTACTCAAAACAAACCTATATACTAAATATCATTGACTTGCCACTTATAGTTACTGAGAAAATGGCCTAATCACAAAAACTTAACATGTTCACTAGACCGTGAAATTGAGGTCAAGCACAAAAGCCATATGCCAGACCGTCATGTACCAACCTTCTTACCAAATATCATTGACCTACCACTTATAGTTGCTGAGAAACTTAAGTAAGCACAAAAACTTTACATGTTCATTGGACCATGAAATTGAGGTCACAGACAAAAGCCATATAGCAGACTGTCATGTACTACTCAAGACCAACCTATATATTAAATATAATTGACCTACCACTTATAGTTACTGAGAAAATGACCTAATCACAAAAACTTAACATGAAAGTTTACGCCGCCGCCGCCATACTTTGTACGCATATGTCTCGCTTTCCGCGACTTTCGTCGCGGGCGAGACAAAAAAAAAAGGAATTATTGGAAAACAAAGCACATAGTGCAAATCTATAGCATGTTACTAAGGTCTTACACAAGTTTCATGAAATTCTGACCAGTGGTTAAGGGGGGTACGGGATACCAAGTGGTCACCATATGGTTTGCACTGAACTACAATGGCAAAGTCAAAAACATGTCAAAAATCTTTAAAAAAAAGTATTTATTGGAAAACAAAACGCATAGTTCACATCTACAATATGTGATGAAGCTCCTGCATAATTTAAAAGAAATTCCAACGGGTGCTTTAGGAGGAGAAGAGGATACCACCTTTTTGGAGAAGGACAGACATTAGGCCATCACGAACACTATGTACCTTCCGCAAATCGGGGTTATAAAAGGGTTTTTTTCAGGCGCGTACTTATTCCAAAATGGCAACCAGCAGGGAACAAAGTTTAACATTGGAGATCATGGAAACAATCTAAAAAATCTTCTCCCTTGAATGTTCTTGGTCAGTTGGGATCAAACTTGATCACAAGTTTTTGGATTGTCCCCTGTAAAAAGGACTCCTTTAAGGTTTGTACCTATTCCAAGATTCCTGCTATTGATCCAATGCTTGAAAAATGTTAAGAGATCTTCTCTTGTAGATGAGAAACGTCTACATTTGTATTTCATGTTTAATAAAATACCAAGTATCCAGTACATGAGGTACTGTTTGATCATTGACAGATGAAAACAATTGAATATTGGATCCTCTTGGGGCCAAGGGAGCGATACAGGCTCTCTGAGCCTCTTGTTTAGATTTCCCATTGTTTTGCCTTTATCTACACTGACGATACATAAGTTGTCAAAACGACCATCTGTAGAACTGGATACAATCAGATATTGTGTTTTTTCAATGCCGGTAAGTAAAGAATGAGAGTTCAATGAGTAATTACACCGATTACATGATGCATAATTTCACCGGACCCGGCACCAAGTTTCATAAGCGTTTAAAGGCAGACGGCACCCCCAAGCCCTGGTCCATGCCGATCAATCGCGTGGATAAGGCCTCCTATCACCACGATCTCTGCTATGCTCAGCATCAGGATACGGCCGCCCGTTTATCTGCGATAAGACCATGCTCAAGGAGCTGGACGGTATTGAGCAGCCCACGGCCCGCGAGCGCATGGATCGTAGTATCGTCAGACCAATCATCGGCACCAAGGCTCGATTTGGGCTGGGGATTAAGAAAAAAAAAAGTGCGCTGGTCCGACCAGCTAGCCGAGGAGCTCCATAAGCCCGTCTGTCGAAAGTTTGAGAAGAGGCGAGTGGTGGTGGGCGGGGTGGACGATACCTGGGCCGCCGATCTCGTGGATATGAGCGCCTTCGCCCGCGATAATCGAGGCTATAAATTTCTCTTGAGCATCATATCGACGTCTTCTCCAAGTATGGCTGGCTAGTGCCGCTCAAGGATAAGAAGGGGATCACGGTGCACGATGCCTTCCGGACCGTCTTCAAGGATCGCATCCCGCAGAAGCTATGGACGGATAAGGGCTCCGAATTTCATAATTGTGAGGTGAAAGATCTGCTCCGGAAGCATGAGAACGAGCTCTACTCCACGGCGAATGAGGAGAAATTGAGCGTCGTCGAGCGCTGGAATCGCACCACGAAGGAGAGGATGTTCAAATATTTCTCAGCCAATAGCACGCGTGCCTACCTGCCCATCCTGGAGGATCTGGTGCGGAAGTATAATACCTCCAAGCATCGATCCATCAAGATGACTCCCGCCGCCGCCAGCCAGAACCATGCGAAAGTCTTCTGGAATCTCTACGGAGATCTTCCGCCTATGCAGCCGCCGCGATTCGAGCCTGGGGATAGGGTCCAGATCGCCAAGAAGAAAGGCATCTTCGAGAAGGGATATGCGCCCCGCTGGAAAGAGGAAGTCCTCACTGTATCGCAGGTCCTGGGTACTCAGCCGCCGACCTATCGCCTCAAGGATTTCCACGGTGAGGAGATCCAGGGATCCTTCTACGGACCCGAGCTCCAGCGCACCGATCAGGACGTCTATCGCATCGAGGATATCCTGCGGCGGCGAACCAGGGGAGGGGTCAAGGAAATCTTCGTGAAGTGGTTGGGATATCCAAAATCTTTCAATTCATGGGTCAAGCAATCCGACTGGCAATAATCCCCAGCAGGCTTTCCGGTCTCGATCGAGAGAGACCAGAAAGTCTTGATTTACGCATGCTTCAGCTAGACGAAGAGCCTTAATGCGTCAAGATCTGCTTGCAGGCTGTCGTAGACGGCTTTGGTGATGGGCTCATTATCCGTCTGGGGGAGTGGAAGATTTAGCACGCGATACTTTTGCATATCGATATCCGCGTCTCTCCGGCCGCCATTGGTATTGCTGGAATCCGATATATCTACCTTCGAGTCCAGAATCTTCCTCAGGGCCATGACATCATTCTTCTCGGCCGTCTTGAGGCGCCGCACCTCCTCCTGCAGTTTGACGACCTTCTCCTCCAGCTTATCGTCCGCGGCCTCGAGCCTCTTCTGGGATTGCTTCACGAATCTCTTCGTCGCGCCGTCATTATTCTTCTCCGGATACTTGAGATTGACGATACGATTGAAATTCATATCCAGATCCTCTTCGATCTCATCCTTGCGGCTGCCCCCTCTGGTGAGGCACACGCTTAGTCCAAATTTAACGACCATACTTTATCCATAGCAGGGAGAAGACGACGTCCTCGAAGGTCCAGCCTTCCGATAGTCGCTTCAAGACGTAGATGCAGAGATGGCCGCAGATGACCGATCCGCGCGGCTGCACTTCGTCCGCATTATGATCGATCGGCAGGTCCAGATATCGTCTCAACTCGGTTGGCGGCGGCAATCCGTATGATCCAAAGTAGATTCTCCGGCTACGGTCCTTGAACCAGCACGTCCAGTGTGTCCCGGGCCCGCGAGATCATCATGATTCAGGATGCCGCACTCGAGATCTCTGGGCTTGGCTGGTAGGCCGTCGCACATGAAGACGCCTCTGAAGTGGGGGATATGCAGATTCTTCACGGCTCGCTCGAGCTCAAGATTGGTCAGAGGCTTATCCATTTATCTAGGGACGGATGGGCATTCGCACCCGTCAGAGCCTGTCGAGGGTAGATGGGGCGGCGGGGGGTGAGAAGATTTTCCCGAGGCTCACGGTCCTCGAGAAATTCTGGGGTATGGAAGGGATCGACCGCCTCAGTCTTGGGCGATTCGGTAGTGACCATGGGCGAGGGTGCTGATGCCGTCGGGTAGGATGTGGCGCTTATCGTCATTGGAGGAGAGGGATTTCTTGCACGTCTCGAGCATCAGGATCTGGTGGAGCCGGCTCCGGATGATATTCATCGATCGATATTTCTCCTTGCCCGTATCCAGGCACTCCTTATAGTCGGCGAAGGTCAGATTGGTCTCAACCACGCTCCTCTTTACTCCCTTCGCCTTCTTGCACTCTTCACGATCCACCTTGAAGGCATATGCTTTCGGTCGGAGACCCACGTACTCGGTCATCGGATGGCCGCCGCACTCATCCTTGAATTTGGCGAGCACTTTCTTATTCACGCCGGCCCGGATCCCGGAGGCATGGTCTGGGGCATAGTTGGACGTATCGAAGCACTGCTGCACGCTCTCCGCCATATCCTTGTATACGTCCGCCGTCTGGATATCGCAGATCAAGCTATTCGTATCCGTGTAGCAGATGCTGAGCCGGTCGCCATACCGAGGCTTCAGATGATCGTAGACGAAGTCGGTCATCAGGGTCTTTGATATACTAAGTATCAAGGATGAAGAATCCTAGGTAGATGGGCTTATCGAAGACCAGCTTAGTGCGATGCATATGGACGGCAGCCAGATCTTCGCTGAAGACCGTCCTGCGCTTGAAGTTGGGCTTGGCCACTAGCTTCCGGGCGACTTTCTCGCTATTCACCAGCCGCACGTCCACCCTATTGCGGATATCTTCCATGGTCTTCCCGAATACCGAATTGGCCATGAGCTTGAAGTCCTTCTTGAAGGCGGTGGATGCTGCCGCCCTGCAAGCCGTATTCTTCTCAACGTACCCCCTCAGCCATGGGCTCTGGGTGAATTGGAGGGCGCGATGGATCTTCTTCAGCTTCAGGCCCGGGGCAAGATACTTCTTGAGATTCACGTAGTGGACCACGTATTTCTCCTTGTCGTGGAGATTGGCCACCAGCTTCCTGACTCCATTGATCACCATGGATTCCGGCGCGAGGGGATAGTCATTGTGGCGATCGTGGAGCTCCCTAGAGTAGTCGAGATCCACTTCCAAGATGAATCCTTGCTCATCCTCTTCGCCGAGCGTGCCGAGATCTGGGACTTCCGAGGGATCGATCCACTTGAAATCTCCGGTGGGCAGGGCCCGACTCATCGCCCATCCGTAGAGATTATTCGCGTCCAGATACAACAGATAGTTGGTCGGCTTGCTCGGATCGAAATCTTGCACGTAGGGATTATTCGCCCGAGCATATCTCTGAGACGCCATGGTCAGACCCCCGCGAATCCCCTTCTCAACCATGAGCAGCATATCGGGGTCGGTGAGAAGCTCAAGCTTGATATCGCTGACCTTGAGCGCGGCGTCGTAAGCTAGCCCTGGCGCCGTGTAGTAGTGCGCCGGATCGAGTCCATAGTGCTTCATGCAGATCTCGCGGAAATTCTCGAAGACGTCGGTGAGCAAGACCACGTCCGTCTCGAGATAGAGGTCGTGATAATCGCGCATGGTCTTGCATCCAAAGNCCTCCCAGACCCTCTGAGCGTGCGCGTAATCTTCCTCGCTGATATGCTCACCGGTGAGCGTGCTGAAGAAGGCTTCCTTGGGCGGGAGATGGGTTTCCTGGAGCCTCTCGAAGCTATCCATATAATCCTAGGGGTAGACTTCTTTGCGCAGAAGCAGGTCTAAGTGGTGGCTTTTCTGCCCGATCGCCGCGGCGGGGATATCGTACCCTTCATCCATCTCCTTGACCGTGAAGGTGATATCCGCCCCGACTACTTCCTTCACCCTCTGAGAGCAGCCTTGGAGAATCTCGGGTAGCCTGGTGCGCGGGACCTCCTTCTTATGGATCATCAGCCCGTCGAATGCGAGCGCCCCAACCTCGATCTCCTGCTCGGTCAGTTAATCGAAGGCCGCCATCAGAGCCTTACTTTCATAGGAGCACACGACGTAATTCACGGTAGTGCCCTGCATATTGTAGTCTGTCCCTCTTTTTACCTTGGATTCGCAGGCGAGCTTATGCAGGTCAGGATTCAGCTTGATCACTTCCTCCATGATCTGCCTCATTCCCCCATAGTAGTCCCGGAGCCAGGCGGGTGCGTCGTGCTTGAGTTGACGATCTTCCCATTGATGATGGCGAGCAGGTAGGTTTTGGCATCGTCCCGGCTGATTCCCTCGTAGGTCATCAGGTCCGCGATTAGCCTTTCCCGGTCGCTGATATATGCGTCGAGCCCCGTGCACGCGATCCCATTTTCATGGCAATACCAGGAGAGCAGAGTCGGATGCGCATTCTTCATATCGGGGTCGGTGAGAAGCTTAAGCTTGATATCGCTGACCTTTAGCGCGGCATCGTAAGCCAATCCTGGCGCCGTGTAGTAGTGCGCCGGATCGAGTCCATAGTGCTTCATGCAGATCTCGCGGAAATTCCCGAAGACGTCGGTGAGCAAGACCACGTCCGTTTCCAGATAGAGGTCGTGGTAATCGCGCATGGTCTTGCATCCAAAGGCCTCCCAGACC
>MJUU01051912.1:80204-128500 GCA_002080025.1 Modiolus philippinarum | reverse complement strand
TATTTTTTTTTTTTTGGTACTTATTTTTGTTTTCTTTGTTTTGTAACAAGCATGCCTATCTAATTAATTATTCATTTTAATCATTTAACCCCTTCTAACTGTTAACCTGATCTATGTACAAAAATGTACTAAGATTGAAATGAACACCATTATGATACAGTTTCGTATTAAATATCAAGATATCATTTAACATGATCTTAAGACAAGGGTTAATGGGTATTAAAAATGTTTAAAGCCTGGATATAACCCACCTGTCTACCATAACTAATTTTAACATATCAAATTGGAGAACTTGTGTATGTATATATTATATATTTGAAACTTGAAGTTTTACGCAGTTCTTTATTTGACAAGTCCAAAATAATTTAAAGATTTAATAACATCTGTATATAAACCGGTTCATTTAAAGTATCATTATTTCTGTATAATTATTCTTTTTTATTTCAAAGACATGAGTTTAAATGGTACGTATGTACCTACCCAAAGGTGCTGGAATACTGACATTTTCCCTTTATATTTAATAAAACACTCCTTTTTAAAGAATAAATATTTACAAGCCATTACATATTATGCCTGTATGATTTAAATGAAATGTTCACCATGTTGTGAAATTTTATTTATATTTTTTACATTTTTTATTGTAGTTTAAATTCGAATTCAAGTACATGTTTTACTGTGATAAAACTAGCTTACATGTTACTAGCGTAACAATCAAGAAAAAAATAAAACCAAACAAAAAAGAAGTAAAGAATTTATCAAAGCTACGAGTCCCCTGTCCTCAGTATTTTATTATTTCTAATGACCGTTTAATAAAGGATCTTATTTTTCTACTTTAATGGGCAAACAAAAAAAAAATGATTTCTTTCCATTTTCAGTAAAAAATAGAATAATTTTAAGTATCTCAAGAAATAATGTTGCTAAAAAATTTGATTGTAAAGTAGAATTCTTCTTACAATTTAACAAAAAGTGTAGTTCGTCATCTAAAATATTGCATGTCTTGCATACTCTTATTTCTCTTAGTACCTTTAAGTATCTACTTTTTTCCATAAATAAATTGTGGTAAAAATCAATTATTAAAACTTGTGGCTAAAATAGGAGCATTGAATTTTACAGTGACAATAAACTGAAAGCCGGAAAAATAAAAAGAATGAATTACACATTTCTTTCAGTTTCACTTCGAGCCAGCACAAATTATACAGACTTTCTCAATTGACATAGTTATCTTCGTGACCGCCTAATTAATCATCGCTTCAAAAAATTCAGTCTCATACGATCATTAAAAGGGTTTTTCAAAAGATATCAGTCCCTTGTGGAAATATTTGAAGTTTTGGTCAGAACTCTCATATAAGAGATTCTTTTTTTTTCTTGATAATGGGATGATCATTTCTTTTAACTGTCTACGACCTTTCAGTAGCAATTAATTTGAATCGGTGCTGTGCATCTGTATGTGCCTATCCAATTTCCTTTTCTACGCCGTGCTAGTGGTGTTTCCTACGTTCCATTGTCCTTAAATTGTTTTTTAGAACAGACTGTTCGGTTCCCACTTACTTTCAAACCATTGGTGGCAGATTCAAATTTTTATGATATTAGAGAGAAATAATTGGAAAAGAATAATCTTTGATCTTTTTTCAGGAAACACGCAGATATGCTACATACATTCCTGTTACAACAAAAAGAGGTCAGTATCTCTTATATTTACCAATAGTTATATAAGAGTATTAGTGTAGTGTCTTCAAATACGAGATTTATTTGTATGAGGTTTAGAACCAGGTACTATGCGAATAGTAAATTTTGATTTCGTTACAAAAATTAGAGACCACGTTTGATTGGTTCAAAGTCTTTTGCAATGCTATCAGAAAAGGGACAGAGAAGCGACAAGCTGAATAAGGATACTCAGTAATATAGAAAAGGCAATGTATAAATTATACAGAAATTTGGCAATACTTATACTGAAATGCAATTAATCACATGTTGATGTTTAAAATTTTGAAAGATTCATTTGTAAATTTTAAATCCAGTTCATTTTCCCAAAACATTTCTACATCTTTTGGGGACTTGCATCTCGAATAAAGGAGGCTCACCACTAATGTTGTTTATATAATGGATTTCTAAACAAATATTTGAATTGATTAAGCGGTGTAGACTAAATGAAATGGTAGCTAGAAATATATAGGTCCGTCTGCTTTTAACGGGGATATTAAAAAATTGGCGGGAAGAGGATTTCTCAGGGTTTTTCCTTAATTTAACACCAGAACTATTTTTTGTGAAAAAGCAAGAATTTAATGAAAAACTACCAGGTTCTTAATTTGACCGATAGAAGACATCCATGCAATAAAAAGTGGGAGTCCTTGTGTAAAATTCCTAAAGCCATTGAACTTCTTGAGATGCTACCGTACAATAGCGCACCCTTTTTATATTTTTCCCTTTGAATTTCGACTTTTGACAGTAATTTTCGGTATATTATTCAATATTAAATCTCTAGTAAATTTTAGGTAATTTTGTTATTACCCCCATTTCCCATATCAAGTGACATAGGAATATACAAGATTGGTGGCAGCATTTAGCCGCAACTTTTTTTTCTTTTTTTTTTTGGGGGGGGGGTGTCAAAATCGGATCAAAAATCGGAGGTAAGGAACCCTCATATATTTGTAAATTTCGCTAATTTGTTATTTGTACATAGATATTGAGCACTTTTTGTTAATTACTTTCTTTAGCACATTCCTGTAGCTTTTGCCTAAATTTGTTAAAGGAAGATGATCAAAATATGACATCCAATAGGGACACTGTTGTGCGCAAGCGGCAATATTTTTGTCGAACCGGCATGAAATGTGCAGTCCTTAGAAGGGACATTCCCGTACAGTTTAGTAAAATTTGTTTCAAAGAAGACGATAAAAAGGATTTTTTTACTAACGCTGGCGGTCATGTCTTTTGTTGGGTCGGAACAAAATGAGCAATCGTTGAAAAATCAACGGCAGCAGAATACCAAAGGAACAAAGAGCAAGATTACATAAGTCCCGAGACAATGCAAAAATAAGAACACCAGAAGACGGAAGACCAAAGGCATTTTAAATGACCTTCCAAGCACATCCTTTTTAGGTTGAGTCGAATTTGCTTCAGTGGTTTCAGCGGAAATGAAACAACGGCAATAAAACACCGAAGGTTCAAAGGATGTGATAATTCTCAAATTCAAAGTCCAAAGATGAGGAAAAAACGAAAACGCAGAAACACAAAGACACAACAAGGACCTAAGACTACCACCAGGCATGGAAATAATAAGAAGACATACAGAACTAACAAAGTAATAGTGTGAACTCCCATTAAAACGAGGATTGGTATAAAAAATATGTGAAGAGCTAACGTCTACGGACGATAAGATTACATGTATTGCACAAAAGCATTGCCAATAGAGATACAAATTAGAGAACATAGCAATACATTTCTTACAAACAATGGCAATATTAACAAAATACCGAAGTTACTGTGAATTACTTGCCCTTTCGACAACTTACAAGACAATGCAGCTGAAAGCATAAAGTAAGTAGAACAGAAAAGTTGGCTGTGGTAAAAATCGTCTTATCAAATAATCAAAGGTTCGGCATTTTGTTGTTCATTTTATACTAAACGTGATTGTTTTTTTTTTCGATACAGGGTCTGTCTGTGGTATATGTATTGAACAAAAGGATTCTAACACGTCGAAGGTTGCCAAACTGACTTGTGGACATAGTAAGTACTTTTTTTAATATTGGAATCTATGCCCCTTATCTATTCAATATATATTATACGTTTCGAAAAGGCCTCATGACGGTTCTTTTGCAAGAAATAGTTCGGTGTATAGAGACATTTCATCAGTGCTATGCAATCCAGATAAATTATCTAAATGCTCATAAATTAAGGGGTGTATTTTTAATAATGATTGATTTGAAGCGATTTATTCATGTTTAGATAGTTATTTCTATAAATATTCATACACCATCTCTTCCTCAGCATGGTCATCATATGTGTTTTAATATTGTGTATTGATTGTAATAACTGTGTATTTTTAAGTTAACGCTTAATGTTATTCTTGTGAAGAACTATTCTGATAAACGTGTATATTAAGATACACAAAAAATGATGATAAGAAATATTTATTGTTAAAAAAGAAAGGATTTTTTAAGGTAAATCTATTTAAGATTCCCGTCATCTGCATTGAAATGACATTATAGCTTGCGGACAATTTTATTGAATCCGTACAGAAATGAATAAATTTTAGTGAATACGTGCAAAAAGGAATATTTTTTTAAATATGTCACTGTCCAAATTGCTGAAGAATGGAGGAACAGTTTAATTCGACTAAAACACGGAATGACCCACGGTTTGGGTGGGAGAGTTTATTAGTAAGGGTGCGGACTAGACATAGGCGAAAAGGGAAAAACTCTTTCATAAATATGATGAAATTTTGTAACCTATTTATATATAATTTTTGCATATTGTAAGGCACGGACCATTTGATCTTCGGGGGGGGGGGGGGGGGCTTGGATTTTCACCCAAGCCGGGAATTTTTTTTCAGATATGTACCATGGTACGCAATTTGTTGAGCCAGGCATTTTTTCTATGGACTAAGTCAGAGCCAGATTATATTTTTTTAACCCAGGTGCTTGTCAGAGATGTTTTCGGGGCAAAAATCGAGACCAGAATTTTTTTTTCTTAAAAAATATTTATGGCTTGAAGTTTACGTCCTAATGGATTTTATCCAAGCGGAAAGAATATACGGGCGGAAAGAATTCACGGCTACATATTTATATATAACGTATGCCAATTCTATAAAAAAAAATCCAATATCTTGATATGGCTTTATAGCCACATCTTTTCTTGTTTATCAGACAGTTGATAACTTGATAGGACTTTACTATGTTAGCTCATTTTGGTAGAAAAATAAATATTTGTCATTTATTTTATTTTCATATCAGTCACGTATTTAACACATTAGTGACATTTATTCGAGCATCAACTGGTATGTAGTTCAAAGTTGACCAAACATGCATAGAATGTACGGGCTTCTGCATTTATTTTGCATTTTTGATGTGTTTGTCATCTAAAGGTTCATTTATCCTTTTTTGATGACGAGAAAATAAATCGATACCCCTCTGCGACCAAACGCAATTACAAGATACACTCTTCTATCTATAAGTGATTTGGGAGATTTGTCAGAAATTCAGGAATATCGCATGTAGTAGTATATATGACATAAATAAAAAGAAAATAATATTGATTGATTGATTGTTTGAATATTGTTTAACGTCTACTCAGCAATATTTCAGCTATATCAAGACGAGAACAAGTTTGTTAATAAATAATCACTTTGGGGTATTGAAAGGGCCATGGGACGGGAAATTCTGACTGCCACTGGAAAAGTAGGGTGAAACCGTCAAGGGTGGGGAATTTAGCCTTGTAGCCGATCACCTACGGACCACCCCAAAAAGAGCTTGCTACAAGGGTTCTTTAACGTGCAGGAAGCGTGGCATTTCTTCCAACACGTGAACCTGAGAAGAAAATAATACAAAAACGCTAAATTACTATAGTTAAATCTAATACGGAAATACAGTAATTCATATTTTCTTTAAAAATTACCCTATTAAGTAAGGGTTAGAAGGTTACTAAACCTTTTTTAACAATTAAGAAGTCGAGCCGACAGGCGAGACTTCTTAATTGTTAAGAAAAATTTAGTAACCTTCTAACCCACTTAGAAGGTATGTTTTACTCGAGACTCCCTTTTATCTGACAAGGTGTTACCCTATGATCTTAACAAATCAAAGGCTATACAGTCAATAATTGTTAATCAATAAAGACACAGGAAGAAGACTGTGGTTGAAATTTATTGCTCATCAAACTTTTGTCAAAAACAACGGCAGTAGAATACCGAAGGAACAAAGCACAAGATTACACAAATCAGAGACGGCCTGAAAAATTACTGTAATAAAGCTTACTCCACAAGCGGTGTGAATCAAATGTGGATTCTTAAAAATTCAAAATATCTCCTTGAACAGCTTTCCTCAACCAGTCTTACCCATTGCCATAGCATTCAAACTTTTGACTTTTCTACACTTTATACAACCCTGCCACACAATAAACTGAAAACAGTAATTGCAGATTTAATACAGTGAAACCTGTCTAAACCGAACCCTGACTAAACCGAAAACCTGTCTAAACCAAATATAATGTGCAGACCCTTCGTATCAAATTCTATATATTTTGAACCTGTGTAAACCGAACACCTGTCTTAACCAAACAAAATCTTCAGTCCCAGAGGGGTTCGGTACATCAATGTTTCTGCACAAAAAATGGAGAACGCAGATACACCTATTTAGTTATAGGGAAAGACAAGACATATTTTGTTAAGAACCACACCGATTCAAATAAGAAGTACACCGAGACTGACGTAATCAAAATGTTAGAATTTTTTATCGACAATATTTTTGTCGAATTTGGAGGTCGTGTTTTCCAACAGACAATAGGGATTCCTATGGGAACAAACTGTGCGCCGCTTTTAGCTGACCTTTTCCTTTACTCGTACGAGGCCAAGTTTTTACAAAGGCTTATTCAAAGAAAACAAAAACATTTAGCCCAGTCCTTTAATTTCAGCTTCCGCTACATAGACGATGTGCTTTCTCTTAATAATCCTAAATTTAAGGATTATTTACATCAGATCTATCCAAATGAGCTTGAAATTAAAGAAACAACTGAAACACCTACTTCAGCTTCGTACCTAGATCTTTTATTGTATATTCACCAAGATGGACGTTTGAAATCTAAGCTATATGACAAGCGTGATGATTTTAATTTCCCCATTGTGAACTTTCCCTTTCTTAGCAGCAATATACCTACCTCTCCAGCCTATGGAGTGTACATTTAACAGTTGATTCGTTACTGTCGAGCTTGTAGTTTGTACAGTGATTTTTTGAACAGAGCAAAAACACTGTCCCAAAAGCTGCTTAGTCAGGGATTTGTTCAACCTTTGTTAATTTCATCCCTCAAGAAATTCTATGGCCGTCACCATAGCATCATGGAAAGATATGACGTGTCAGTATCCCAAATGAAAGTGGACATTTTCAGCTAGATTCACGTCTTCCCGGATTTGACTACCGACTTTGACATTTTCCCGGATTGAATCACCCACAGTGTGACGGATGTTGTGAACAGAGCAGGACATGCTTACCCTTCCGGAGCACCTGATGTCACTCTCAGTTTCACCGGAGTTCACACAGTGAGTGCCTTTGTTCTGAATGTTGTGGTTTCTGGTTCTGTGCTTTGTGTCTGTCTGGCGTCATTGTTTTTGTGTCTAACGTCATTGTTTTCTGTGTTCTCGTTTTTGCCCTGTCTTTGGACTTCGATTTTTGTGAATTTCACCCCTTTGTTCCTTCGGTGTTCTACTGCCGTTGTTTCAAAGTCCAGAGACAAGGCAAAAGCAAGAACACCAAAAGACGGAAGACCAAAGACACCACATGCCCACAAAACACACGAACATTACATATACAAAACAAAAAAAAACTAAAGCACTAACAGTGTGAACTCTCAATAAACAAGAGTGACATCAGGTGCTCCGGAAGGGTAAGCATGACCTGCTCTGTGTACAGCATCCGTCACACTGGGAGTGGGTTAATCCAGGGGAAAGTCAAAACCGGTAATGTCAAATCCGGGAAGACGCAAATCTAGCTGAAAATGTCAGTTTTTATTTGTGGCACTGACATTTCACATCTATCTATGATGTCGTGGTGACGAATCATAGAATTTCTGAAGGGACGAAAGTAACAAAGGCTGAACATATCCTTGACTCAGCAGTTTTTGTGTCAGTGCTTTTGCTCTTTCCACAAAGTCACTGTATGTACTGCACGCTCTACGGTAACGAATTAATTGTGAAATATATACTCCATATGCTGGGGATGCAGATATATGCAGGTAAATGATACTGAAAATTTGTTTTATTTTAACAAAACATTCAATGTGCACGGGTCAAATTAACCGAGGAGAATATTAAAGATAAATATTCTGAGAATATAATATTCAAAATAAATATTCCAGGAATAGTATAAAAATTAAAAAAAAACGTTGTAGTTTGATTTGTAATGAATGGATGGAAAATATACAGTTTTGTTATTAAAAGTGAAAAAGTGGAAATTGAAATTCGGAAAAAATAAGTTTCATTATAAAAATTGAAAATATATAGAGAAAAAATGGAAATGTGGAATAAAATTACAGCTTCATTGTAAAAATGAAAATTAAAATTTTGATGAAAATTACAGTTTCATTGTAAAACGGAAGTGAAAAAAGAAATTAAGAAAAAATGAAATTATCTCGTGGAATTAAATTTTGATAGCAATAAAGTTTTATGTTTGATATTTCATTACCACATTCTTTATTTTTTAGCTATTTAGCAAATGACCCGTGACTAATCAGAATGATGCATTTCTAATCTCTAATGTGTTAAGCGTCTGTCTACTCTATTGTTCTGACTTGTATAAAGCAAGTTATTATAAGATGGTCAGATGCAAATTCTTTACACTTAAGGGATTGGAAATGCAGCATTCTGATTGGTCGAGAAGTAAAACATACCTTCTAATAGTTTATAGTAAACAATATATTACTTAACTTAACTTCCAACGACAGGTAAAATGAAGGTCATATCTCATATATTATTTAAAATAAGGATAAAAGATTCCTTCAGTAAACAATTAAGTGTCCTACATTTCATCTTTATCGGTCAACACAATGTCAAAAATTGTTCTGATTTTAGACTTGTTCATTTGAAGCATATATTGGGCAATAAATACTTGCGATACAAGTACCAGATTGTAAACTGTTTTTCTGTGAACTGGGTCAAATAAAAATTTGTATTGTGTACGGTTTAGTCTTTGGATAAGATGTGCCATTGTTATGGTGAAAAGGAATTAAGCAGAACCTATGCATTTAAAGAAGATAGTTACTAGAAATATCTACCTTCAATTCATGGCTTGGTGTATTTTATGTGTTTATATATACATATACACAGGAATAGAATATATGAAAAGTAATCTTTCGGAAATGTCAAAATGTTGTAATTAAAAAAAATAATGATAAAACAAATCACAATGAATTCAACAAATGTCACATTTTCCTTTCTCCTATCGGTTACTTTTACTTTCAAAAATGGACAGAAATTTAAAGTGAAGAATGGATTTAACTGTACATCAGAAAATCTTATATATGTAATTACATTGTGCAGATGGACAGAAAATTACATCGGTCAAACCGGAATGGCTTTGCGACAGAGGATGACAGTTCATCGTCAAAAAATTAATAACCCTTACACACGCAAAATACCGTTAAGTGCACATTTGGAATCTTGTGGCCACGGAAACTTTAAATTATTCCCGTTATACCTGTGCACAGACGGCACAACAGATCAAGAACGCATGAACAAAGAAACATTCTTCATTTACAAATATAAACCTAAGCTAAATAAATGAAGCGCCGAAAATTGACATTTCAATTCGGCAAATTATAACGTTCAAATTTCTTAATATCGACAATACCCGAACGTTACTTTCACTTTCACTTTAATAGTATGACGCTTTAATTTGTATGACGTTCCGTCATTAGCAACCGTATTAGTTTCCTTCCATGAATATCTGCATCGAACAGTGAAACCGGTAGGAGAAAGGAAAATGTGACATTTGTTGAATTCATTTTGATTTGTTTTATTATTATTGTAATTAAAAATTACAACTTTTTGACATTTCCGAAAGATTATTTTTCATATACCGTATATCGGGTTATTTTCGCGTCGGGTTTTGTTCGCTATTTTGGGGTAAAACCGGCCATCGAAAAATTCGCTAAGTTTATAATTCGCGTTTTTATACTCAATTTAATGCATCTGAATGGGCAGAGAAATTAACGCAGAGGCTAAAATTCGCGCTTGGTTGCATACCGCGAACATAGCGAAAATTAGACACACGCGAAAAAATCCCGATATACGGTATATATATGTGTGTGTATGTGTGTGTGTGTGTGTGTGTGTGTGTTATATTAGGCTTTTGACAGCTATGTGTCGTAAAACATCAACCCATGAGCCAGAATTTGAAGGACAGCGAACGAGCCCCAAGCTTCATATTCTGGTGAGCGGGTTGATATTTTCAATACATCATCTGTCAAAAGCCCGATAACTTATTAATCATCCTTTATTTTGTATTTATTGAATCGAGGTTTCAAATTCTCCCAAAATTGCGCAGAAATTCGACATACATGTCATTGTCGCCTTTTCAGCAATTTTCAGCTTCAAAAACATGCTTTGTAGTTTTTCTCCCCCGCCGCACCGCGACGTTGGGACCTAGTAATGGTCTGCGTCCGTCTGTCCGTCCGTATGTCAAACTTTTGTGGAAGCCAATCCTCAGAAAACCGCTAATTGGAATGTATTCAAATTTTACGGGATTGTTAGTCACCATTAGTACTAGATCATATCGCATCGCCGTTTTGATTCGTCAAAAATTGTACAGGTAATTGGACTTTTTTCCACATTGTAATACAATGGCATATCTTGTGCATGTAACTCCTCAGAAACCGCTAGTCCGAATTCCTTCTATATTACAGGATTGTTAGTTGCCATATGTACTAGATTATATCGCATTGCCGTTTTGATTTGTCAAATATTGTAGGGGTAATGTTCCTTATATTACTAGAACATGTACAATAAATCTGAAACTCTCAAAAGTCTTATTTTTTTTTTAGGATTCTTAACTTAGCAACAATACATACCTATCAGTGATAGCTCTTTTCTTTCAAACATGTTTTGATTTCAGCTCTATGTATTACTTAAATTATGAGGGGAACCCCTGCCCAATTTTTTTTTTTTTTTTTTTGGAATGGTGGTCTGAAATGTGTTGTAATGTATAGTGGAGCTTTAGGTTACCATGTAAACAAAAAGTATTCTGCTTCATATTTTTTTCCATTTCAGGAATATGTTTTAACTAGATAATAAGGGGAACCCCTGCCCATTTTTTTTTTTTGAAAGGGGACCAAAAATGTTCGATTTCAGCAATATGTATTACCTACATTACTAGGGGAACCCCTGCCAAAATTTCTTTTGATGGTATTCTGATATGTGTTTTTAAGTATTTTGCGTTGGACATATGGCAACGTGTAGCAATCTTGTTTATCATTTTATCGGCAAAGATTTTTGTAACAAGCTGAATATTTGACCGAACAACTCGAAATAATGTCGATTTTGAATGGTTGTTACGATAATCTATCGTTCCTTGGTGCTTTTATGATGCTATAATGTAAAAACGTCAAAGTTCTGCAGGATATATCAACGACCAAGTTTCTGCAACTTTTCTGACGTTTTGTTTTTTTATACCCCTGCTTGAAATGTGGGGCTATATAGTGATGGTGGTGTCCTTCCGTGCGTCTTTCCGTCCGTCCGTCTGTTACACCTAAGGGTACCCATCTCATCCGCTACTCCTCCTGGACCAGTGAAAAGATTTTCATGAAACCTTAACACAGTCTTTCTGACATAATGTAGAATTTGATTTGATCGATTTTTGGGGTTTCCCATAGCAAAACATGGACTTGGCCATCATATTACAAGTGGGTACCCATCTCTTATCCTCTACTCCACCTGAACCACCGAATAGATTTTCATGAAACTTAAACTAAGTCTTTTTGACATAATGTAGATGTGCACCTCCTATTTCAGAATCTGATTTGGTTGATTTTGGTTTTTCCCATAGCAAAACATTGACTTAGCCATTACGTTACAAGTGGGTATCCATCTCTTATCCGCTACTCCTCCTGAACCATCGAATAGATTTTCATGAAACTTTAACACAGTCTTTATGACATAATGTAGATGTGCACCTCCTATTTCAGAATTTGATTTGATTGATTTTTAAATTCTGGAATCAAATGGGGGTGCGGGGAATTTATTAGTGAGCTTTGCTCACAGATTTTCTAGTTTTATTTTAGGGTCTTTTTTATTTGTGTCATCATGATTCTGTTAGATGTTTATTTTTATCCTTTTAATTTCGTGTGAAAACTTGAATAAAATTTATTGCCTTTGAAACGTCAGGAGAATCGCTTGATACATCCAGGTCACCCTCTGATATATTCAGATGAACCGGATATGGCTTTTGCGGAAAGGCTAGGCAAGCTAATATAACCATGGGGAAGGACGATAAATATATATATTAAGCTAAGCACAATGAATTGGAAAATATCTCCAATTACCAGGTTGAAAAAATATATATTCCCAAATAACCCAAAACAAGAGTAAATAAAAAGCCAAGTTGGATACTACATTTATCAGGATAAACTTTAGCCTACATCTTTTCGTTTTTGCTGAAGGATTTTTTTAATAATATCGATATCAAAAGTTAATGAAAAACAAAGAAAAAAAATTGTAGTAAATCTGGTGAAGGGGTAATGTCAATTTCTTGGAGATTCTGTCTGATATTCTTTAAACGTACATGCTTTTAAAATATGAATTGAAAAGTAGGAGTTCATTGGCAAAATATTTTACATTCTTTGACATGAAAAAAAAAACAGAAGAGTTCGCATATTAATCCAAATATAAGAAGTCAACGGAAGCAACTACGTTAAAAGATAGAATTCAAGCATGTATGGTTGTATTATGAGCGTTGAGTTTATACCGTTGAATTTGTAGCTTTAATGCGAGCGTGCTTGTAAATGACATCCATACATCCAAAGATCAATGAGTAAAAAGACAATGGATGTATCTTTGTTCGACATCAGGCAATGAATTCCCCTCATACTGGTGCTAGAGGCCGTCTTGAATTTGCTATGAGGTATGGGTTAAAAATCATTGTTGACGCCTCATGGTGATTTCAAAATAAAGAACCACAATAAAAGCGTTGTTCCATTGCTTAATTTTAAAATGTTACCTCATCCAAGCATATCCGAAGGGAAGTGAAGGATGGGGAGCATTTTATAATGAGCCTGAGGCTCAAAAGGGTATCATAATGCATAATAATTTGAGGTATTCGGCAAGTCATACCATAACATCTCACTTTAAAGAGGTCAAAATCATGACCCGTAGCAATGACCTAAGACGTGCTAGAAAACCAACATCCCACGTGGATCGGCATTGTTTTAAAGATTTTTGTACCAACAGATATAGACAAGGATGGGATCAGGGAAGTTGGGTGGGAATATGTTACCCTTTTGAGCCTCAGGCTCATTAAAAGAATGCTCATCGTCCTTCACCCCCCCCCCCCCCCCCCCGGATATGCTTGGATGAAGACACATTCTTAAACATTCGACTTCGTTCTACAAGGGTATCATATTGCAAGTTTAAAGAAATGGTAAAAATATAAGGCAAGACTACCCCAACAAGTGCATGTCCATTCAGCGGTTGAAGTCTGCTGCATGAAGTCAGTAAAAATATAAAACCAAATTGAAATATAATTTATAATGATAAACAAGTATTCAGTAAATTCAAAACATTCATATCAATTAATGTCTGATTACGCAAGTCCCGCACTTACATGTATGAAGTCTTTCAAAATTTATACATATATATGCACATTCAGATAACATCAGTAAAATAACACGAAAGATATTAACCATAAATCCCTCTATAGCTCTCCTAGAGCAAAAATTCATAGAACATGTAAAAAGGTCTAAATAATGCAATTATGAAAAGGTTAATTAAAAAAACTTTACCATATAATAGTAATCAAATTTGAATGATTGCGGTTGAAAAAATTTCGAACGGAACACCATCTTTGTGAAAAAAGCGATAAAATGTCTTTTCACTGGTCCAATTTGCTGTTTTCAATATCTCCTTCATAGAAAATCCAGCTCCTTCAGCCTTAGAAGTTGATGCACTACGATATGAATGCGCAGTAAGATTATATATGTTCATACCTGATAAATGTAAAACTTCTTTCAGCCATCGAGCTAAAGAACATGTAGTTACTGAATTAAAAGTCTTGAATGGAATAAATAATTTTGTAGATTTCCTGATTTTCTTAGTACGTTGCAAGTAGTGATCTAAAGTTTCCACAACACATAAATCTTCACGATCTAACTTGTAAAGAACAATATTTGGTAATCGTAACGCCAGGTTTAGTTGTTTTTAACAGCTGATTGATATGGAAAACATATCTATCATAAAATTTTGTTATAAAACGAATATCAAGGACAGAAATATTTCGAGCACTTAATGCTGTAGTCAAAGCAACCAATGCTACAAGTTTATATGTCAAAAGCTTAAGTGATAACTTTGATAACGGATCAAGAGTTGATAAAAACTTTACACCAAAAAATAGTAGAGCCTGAAACAACATTACCTTATAAGTATTTTTTACTGAATACGATAATTCTTGTCTCATTAATGAAGATAAAAAACTCATAACATCTGTTTCAAGCGGTCTAAAATATTGGATTTCCAGCGAGAACACCAAAGAAACCATCTTTTCCAACAAAACTGATATTTATATAATAATGTTGTGTTTTACATTGACTATGCGAAAATAGTAGCCAGGGTGATGGACAATAGTGCACGACCCGAAGGGGAGTGCACTATTGTCCATCATCCTGGCTAATATTTTCCATAGTCAATGTAAAACACAACATTAATATTATTATTATACTGACTGTTGCCTATATTTCTGAACAGCTGAATTTGAAAATTTTTCTTTAGCTTGTTCGCTATATCCTGTCAATCGTTTTACTGTATCTATGTTAACTGATTTCGATGTCAATTTCCACGCGTCAATGATCTCAATACACATTACATCAACACAGGAAGGGAACTTATTTTTAGCAATGAAATAATTTATTCCAAGTTGCCAAAACATATTCAATTGTTTTACGGAGAATGAATTATATGTGTGTACACGAAGCTCAGCTTTTTTTCATTCTTTCTTCTTACCAATAAAATCAAAATACGGTAAAAAAAATCTAAGCACTGTAGTAGACGACAATCTTTCAAATGATGATTCGAAACTTGATAACAACAATCTCAGGTGATTACGCGGATAAGTACCACCCACTTGTCGGTCAGATCGAAACTCCGCCTCCCGCACTTAATTATTGATGATGATTGACGTATAAATCAATAGTCTTCACAACAGCAGTGGTAACTATTGCAATAGTGCAGTCAACGCTATTTCTTTTGAAAACTATGCGGAAATAAAACTGTTTTACTATAAAAGAACTTTCTTACAGGAGGTATAATAATGTTGATTAGTTGACTTTCGCCAAGAGGCAGTGATGAGATTGGCATCTTTGTGAGAAATCCTCTCTCCTGGAAGGATTTCCAGATACACATCAAGCGATCAGATTCAGCTTCCGCAATTAATGGATCATATTCTGTGTGAGGTAATACTAGCAGGTCCTTTTGTCGAGGCAATCTGAAAGGAAGAGAAACCAAGGCTGGAATTAATACGGAGAACCATGACTGTGTTGGCCAAAATGCAACAATTAACAAGGCAATATCAACCTGATCTCTTCAATTATACTTAATACTTTTGATATTAAGCAGAAAGGGGGAAAATGTAAGGTCTTAACTCAGTCCATCTAAAGGAGAAAGCACCTAAATATGTAGCGTCTGGATCAAATTTCCCAGGTGCAAATGAAGGCAACTAGTTATTAAGCCTTGAGGCAAGCAAATCAATGTTTGGTTGGAAAAAATACTTACACAGTCTGAGAAATATATCCTTTTTAAGGTACATTAACATGAGTCATTAAATTTTCTTGACAGCATGAATGTATCCATAAGTGTAGATGACATGCCTTCCATGTTATTGATATACGTGTACGAAATTGCAGATAAATTGTCAGATTTAATTCCTAAATTGGTATGAACTGTATTTTTTGTGAAAAAAAAAAATTCAACGCTAGAAATATAGCCATTAACTCTAAAAAATTAATATCATTAGTGGATTCTTGATATGTCTATCTGTCACCAACAAAAGAGCCTTGAATATAAGCACCCCAGCCACTATTTGAGGCAACAGTTTCTACCCAAATATTAACAGGACTAGGTTGTACTGGTTTTTCATTAGGTCTTTCGATATTGTCAAACCACCAAGTAATTTCATCCCTGGATTTCTGAGATAAAAGCATGGGCCACTCATAACTGTTTTTTGAAAACATTAGTTGTTTGACTTTGTCTCTTTCTAAATTTCTATAGTGAAAAGGACCCAGATATACTGCATTAAAGGCATGATCAAATATTCCTATTAAGGACGATAACTCTCAAATAGTAACTTTCTGTAAAGATAACAATCTTTCAGATTTGGACTTCAATTTTTCAGTTTTTTTTTCTTGAGTTAAAGAAACTTTGCATAAAACAGTGTCTATAATTACTCCAAAATATTCTAATCTCTGGGTTGGAATTAATGCAGATTTCTTTTAATATACTGTAAATCTAAGAGAATCCATTTCCTTGGTTACAATTTGGGTTTCCTTATGACATTTATACTGATCCTGATTCATAATTAAAGAATCGTCAATATAGTAGCAACACCTTATTCCGTTTTGTCTGAAAGATGCATAGATAGGTTTCCAACCTTTTTCAAAACTCTTGGTGCTGATTAAGAAATAGATTATTGCAAGCGGGCTCTATGCAAATTAGAACATGGATAGACCTTATATTTGTCAATATTTTATACCGAGCGATAGCGAGGTATAAAATGAAGACAAATATAAGGTCTGACCATGTTCTAATTCGCAAAGAGCCCAATTGCAATAATCTATTTCGATTCTAATATATTTAACAAGAGTTTTGAACATTCTTAGCGGCTCTTAGAGAGCAATATTGGGTTTTGCACTAGAATTGAAATATGTCGGATACTGCATACAAACACACATAAATGGACATAGAAAATCTATATTCGTTGCTTAATTAATACAAGTGGCTCATAGGCTTATGAATTAATACAACAAATCTGTTATAAAATATATAAAATACGGATATTTTAAAGTCGAAGCGGGTATAAGTCTGAGCTGGTTGTATTTCTGATTTATATGACTGCTTAGTTCTGTTATTTTTGTAGCCAAAAAAGAAAAGAAAAGGAATAAAACTCATATTTATAATTTTATTAACGTTAAAAATTAAAACTTTTATATTTAAATCGTAGAGCATGATATGCAACATAGATAAGATTCCATAACAACAACACATTCGTTGCTAGGTTACGGTTATGTCAATTTCAGTTCCGAGTCTTAAATTTAGTAACTGTTGTAAATTTCTATTATTGTCATTATTTGATGTGGATTTTTGGGTGATTCATTATTTAAAACTTTATTTACACAAAATGAAATGAATATTGAGTGAATAAAATGTGAATTTTTACGAATGTCCTTTTGTAAAAAATATCCGCATGTGCTAAAAAATATTGTTGGCATTAGAACATAGCTTTGTTTCCAAGGCGAAAGAAGAGGGTCATATAAGAATAACAGTCCGAATGGGAGGACACGGAAACCGTTAATTATACCTTGTCAAGTAAAGGATAAATCCTTTCTGAAATCAGGATGTATACATGTAGCAATATGGAAATATGCATCCTGTAGGAAAAAGAAGGGAAACGGGGAATGTGTCAAGGAGACGACCACCCAAAGGGGAGTAATAACAACTCAAAGGTCTATTTTTGTAAGAAAATTATTTTTCCTTAGAATTTCAAGTGCAAAATTCAAATTTTCTTGTTTGCTTAAATGGTGATATTTAACAAAATTATTTAAATATCTAAGATCGATGTCTGGTCTTTTAGTTAAAAATCTTTTTTGGAACAATAAAAATTGTAGACATGTACTGATCATTTGTTTTTTCAACCTTTTCAATTGCGCCTTTCTTTAGTAACTTTGATACCTCTTCACTCACGAGGCAAGCTTGATAAGGGGGAAATGGTATATCATTTGGCACTTTATACTAAAAGGGTACTTGAATAAATTCGATTTTATATCCTTTAATTGTGTCCACTGATCACTTGTATAAGTACACAAATATCTATAATTAAGTTTTCTCACCTTAGAAGTACATGATGTCGACTTTTTGTTTAGTATCGACGGTTCTGCTCCAGTGGTCTCATTGGTGCATCTTGAGAAATAATTTGAGACATCAGTGGTCTTGGTTTTCTGTTTAGAATGACTTGGCGATTTTGGGTGCCTCGTCTTTGTACCCATTCCCTGTAACTCTACCCTCGCCTGAAAATATGGTATTTGTAGGTTAAATTTCCCCCAAAAGACAAATTACTTGGAGTTAAATTTCCAGAACGCACAGGAATAGAAAATCTATGAGCTGGTTTGACTACGGGTAATTTTATAATATCGCCCATTTCTTTTAACTTAGACATACAATTATCTCCAAACAATTGGTCAGTAATTGGTGTATCATTTGAGCAAATTTTAGAGTATTTGTCGTTCAAAGAAGGCCTAAGATTTTGACGTCTTTTATTTGAAAGTAGGTAAAAAGCATGGCCTATAATTCAGCTCTAGTTGACGAGTTATTAAGATCTTTCTTTTTACCCAAACTTTCTACAATATTCACTATTGATGTGAAACCAGAGACAAGAAACTTTTGTACCTCCTGTAGTGAAAGGTCTTTTGAATGTAGGCTAGGGCCTAAGGAATTCTAGATTTCCTTATTACATTTAGGAACACATAGATAGGTATATACCATTTTCAGGCCGTAAGTACTTTTTAGCAATATTGGAAATACTTTCCTTATCTGATTTGACTGTTAGAGCAGCATTTACTGCTTTACCTAAGCATGACCCAATCTTCGGACCCGTTTTGTCATCAGTACCTAATTGGCGAATATTCCATTCCCAATCATCATCAACAATTAAATCATTCTTGTCCAGCTGGGGATTATTGCTCTTTTCAATTACATTAACGTGAGAGCCTGAATCCGTGCCCGACTCACTTACATTGTCAAAGGCATGTTGAAATGCTTATTTTGGATTGACACCCATAGAGCTCTGATCATCTTGGTAACCAAAGTATTCTAGGTCAAAATCACTTAAATCATAATGTGCGGATTTAGGTATTGCAACAAAAGGATAGTAATTATCCTCATCGTCCACCAGACAGTCAACAATAGAATCCACATATTCAGTGGAAGCTACCTCATTTTCTGAGAATGGAAGTGATATAGTGGCTGACACAGTGGGGCGAGGAATTGGCTTTGAGAAAGTTTTGAGGACAGATCCTGTTAAAGTATAAGAGAATCATGTTCTCAGATGATTTAGAAACACAAGTATTAGAAGCTACTTTACTAAAAATTTGTGTTCTAGATAAAGATTTATTGGAAAAATCTGCACAAGTAGGTTTGGGTTGCATAGTATGTACTCAAGATGAAAGTGATGAAAGACTATTTCGTATAGAGTCTAACCCAAGCTGTGATTTTAAAATTTCTATATCTTGGTTGGTTAAAGACGTCTTCTTTGCCTCTTTGGATGGTTTTGGTTCTTATTCACACTAACTTAAAGGTAGTTTGCGTTTCATGGCAGTACCTTTGATAATCCTGCCTTTCGCAGTGTTTCTATTACTGTAAGCACTAATCAAAGTGTCCTGTCCTGAGGATCTGGTATTAATTTTCTCTGCAGTGTTAATTTGATTAGAAATATGTTTACTTTGGTCTTTAAGAAATTATCCTCTTCATCTGAGGCACAGGAAAGATCGTTATTTTCTTCGTCTGACATGTTTACATAAAATTGGGTTAAACCAAATGTCAAAAAATAGGACGCAGTTATAGAATTAGACGAAAACAAACTACAATTTATTTAGGGGGTAAAGGGCTCTTTCAGTCAGTCCTACAGATTTAATAAGTAAAAATAGGCGTTTCAGTCAGCCTCTAAAGCTCAATAGTTAAGCAGAATAACATATATGCCATTGCGAGGCAAAAAAAAAATATTTCCCGGGTCTAAATATAAAATTCAATACACATTCACACGGACTATTTCAGTCAGTCCCAAATGAAAACAAGGCTTTCTTTATTGCAGTGTGTAGTTGGTAAAATAATTCCCCGTGGTAGAGATGTATGCTCTTTATTTTTCTTAGATATGGTGTACATATATGGTGAGATAATATCTCATGTGTACACTTTGTTCAATTACTATTATCTGAATTTATGTAAATTCTAAAACCGAAGGATTAACTCCCACCATCGTAGTTTTGTCCTTAGCTATATTTGATATTACTGATTGTTCGGATTTGTGGTTTTATGCATTTAAACGTTTTTTGAAATAATGGATTTCCTTTGTTTGGGTTCTAGTGCTGCTGATGAGGAATAAATTTCCGAAATGGCCATACAGCTCATTAAAATTATTACAGTTGGAGTTAACATATGTGTTATGGTCTCATGTTCATTTACTCCATATCCTTTTGTAAAATATTTCAAACAGCCAAAAGGAGAGATTTTTTCAGTCCGCCTTAATAAATAAATGAAATTATACTGCCAGTGCACAAAATGGCAGAGATGTCGGCATGTTTTCTGAGCCGAAATGGGTTTCAAGCAGCCATGCTAACAAACAAAATAAATAAAATGCAATTATATTATCCAGAAAAAATGTACGTCTTGCCGTCTCAAAAAAATGGATGCTGATATACGTGGGATGTTGGTTTTATAGCACGACTAAGGTCATTGTTACGAGTCATGAGTTTGACCTCTTTAAAGTGAGATGTTATGGTATGTCCTGCCGAATACCTCAAATTATTATGAAATATGATACATTTGTAGAACTAAGGCGAATGTTTCAGAATGTATTTATAGAGACTTTGTCTCATTTGCATTTACTCCAACAACCTTCATTGTTTCTTCATTTTTCTTATAATGAAGAGTCCTAATTTTACATCTATCAACAAAGTGCTTTAAATAAGCTTCAAATGAGTTTTTTTTTCCCGTTACAAGTATTTATTTCCATATTTCGCATTCAAGATTGAGATCACGGAGATTAATAGCATTACTCAAAAAATTAAATGTCACAATTCAAAGATGTTATTATTTGGAGGGAATCGTTTTCTAATTACAATTTCATCGTGAATTCTTGGTGTGATGTAACTCGACTTGAAGACATTAAAGATATATTTTATAATTTTTAAATTTTTAAAAAGTAAGTTTATTAAAACAAATTGACAGCGAATTTTTAGATTCTAAATGGAAGAAGAACCGTTTCCTATCCAAATAGGAAATTCCTAGAACTTGGTTATTCGAATCGAATTCTTAAGGAGGCTCACTCCTAATGTTGTTAATATCAAGGATTTCTTGAAACCTATTTTAATTGATTAAGCATTGTAGAATTGGTGAAATGGCAAAAAGAAATATATTATGTATTAAAAAATGGATAACAGAAAACACCTCGATGGCTGAAAATTATCGTTACATGCAACAATTTGCAAGGGAACTACACAAGAAAAACACGAATAAGACAAAAGACAAACGTAGACAACGATAGGGACTCGGGACATCCGGACTTGGTACCGGCACTAGCAAAAGCCAGCGGTAGGGTTAAACCGCTTTATGGGTACCCAAACCTCCGCTTTATCTTTCCCGTTTCCCTATAGTATAAAAACATACGAATAAAACCCAATACAGATAGATTACTAACTGCATGACCACAATCTTGAAAGGAGAGAAAAAGACAATACGTAATTTAGAAAAAAGTAGGGAGACGGGGAATGTGTCAAAGAGACAACGACCCTAAGGGGAGTAATAACAACTCAAAGCCACCATAAGATCTTCAATGAACGATGAGAAAACCCCACACGTAACATAATTTAGTTCATTTTGCTTCGAACGGATCCGTTCGATCGGAGATACGAGATATTAGAAATTTTGCCGAAATGGATTCCTCCTAATTTTCCTGTTATTTAACATCAGGGCTATTTTTTTTTTAGAACCTTGGAAGTTATATCAACAGTTTCATAGAATTCTATGAAAACTTGTCAAGTCTTTCTATTTTACCTATAGGCGAAATTCATGAAATAAAAAATTTTTAGTGTACAAAATTCTTTAAGCCATTGCACTGCAAAAAAACCAGAGGAGTATCGAAATATGACAGAAATAGAAAAGTGTGATGAATGAGCCTTTTAAGTACATGTAGTTTAATGAATACGGGTTCTTAACTATATATCATTTGCAATGATTGACACATCTTGCGGTAATTAATTATAGTTGAAATATTCTTGACATATAACAGAGCCAGTAAATGTCGAAATTAAAATAAATCTAAGTTATTCAGACGTCTCTTTCGACAACGTAATTTTTCCAGGACAATTAAGGTGTTTCAGTTTATACTATGTTTTCACCAAAATCTATCGTTTTATTCATATAAAAAATTATAAAATAGTATTTTCTCCCTATAAAGACTATATTAAAAAGCTCAAAAACTTGCTATTTTCTGAAGCTTCCCCCAGAAAAACGAGTTCGGTGACCTATTGTTTTTTAACTAAAATTTAAAAGAGCATGCAATAAACTACCATTCACAGAAAAATAAGAAAAATCTATCGTTTTGTTTTTAGTCACCCGAACTACCTTAAAAATCAAGCATTTATGTTTTTATTATAGAGAAAATAGTGTTAATACACACTTAATGAAAGAGGTCATGAAACTTTATGATCTTCATGCCTTGTCTGTCAAAGTAGGTTTTCGAACCTTCAAAATGGCACCCCTTTTGCCATTGAAGCGAAAAAAAAACGAATATTGAATATCTAGTTATAACTATAAAGATATATTAAATTCCATATGTATAATATGGCTTGCACGTCATAAATCAAAAATTGAGAGCGTTCTTATTACATGCATGCATTTGCATATCAATACTACTATCATTTTCGTTTGTTTTCTTGTCCTTTCATGGGTGAAATTATTGGCAATTGCTAAGAAAGTGCAAACTTCTCACAAAATTTTCAGATTTTTCTATCATTCGATTTTGCCCATTTGTGCGAATTTCATTGTTTTGTTATGCAACAAAATATCTCATACGTTTTTTATATATATTTTTCTCGCTACAGCTTTCCATAAAGCCTGTGTTGTGCGATCACTTGAAACGCAACCCAAATGTCCTATATGTAGACAGACACCTTCCAAGTTCTCATCAGTAGAACGGGTTCTGTACAGAATACATGGAAATGTTAGTAAAAAGGTCCAGTCACTTAGATCAAAGACAGAGAGTAAGTATTTAATTTATATTAAATATCATTATGTCACCCCAACTCTGTACAGGGAAAACAAAAGGGCCACTTTTATCCATCTTGCTTCCGCCTGTTTGTTCATAGTTTTTTCTGCAACAAAATTATAGCATAACCCGTATATCATCCTGCACCTTCTCAACTAACACTAGAATGTATTGAAGCTGTACATAATGCATTTTTTTTCATTTTTTAATTTCAAGATTTCCAAACTATAATCAGACTGCCATTTTTATGCATTAAAGTCTTTAGGATGGCTCCATTACCTGCAACTGCTCTGAAACACCTGTCCGAATTATTTACTGGGTTGATTTTTTTAGATATGCACTATTTGTTTTATTTTTTTCACCAGATTTTCGTGTTTTCATTGAACTGCTTTATCAACACCTCATCCTTATCCATATGTCACTCTACAATTAAACTTTCAGGACCTTTTCAATGTCTTGCAGATGTACAACATGAAGTTGTCTTTGGTCATTTTAGCTTGATAAATTCTTGAGGGTATCCATTACTATTAAATTGGCGGCTATTTACAGACAAGAATTCTTAAATATATATTAAAGTGTGCCCAATAAAGTCTATTTTTCTGTATGCATTTTTTAGGTATTCATAAAGGCAGTAAGAGTCTTATTCATTCTGTAGCATCGTCTCCACAGCCTGACGATTTTAAATCAATCTTCATTAATATAAACACACTTCAGGATCAACTTTTTGAGGGTTTTTTATCATTTATTTTTCTAACATTTTTCTATGTTATTATAAGATTTATCATACTACGATAAAAATCTGTAAATCTTCAATCAATTTTAGGCAAAACTTACACTATCATGTGTTCCCTGCAACATCCCCCATCTTGTTTTAAAAAGTGTAATGTGTATCTACAATGATACCATTGCTTTTCTATTTGAAAGAGAGGATTTAATATGTAGAATAAAAAATTTCGAAGTTACCGTTAATTTATTTTCTGAATATGCGCATTATGTCTCATCATTGCAGATTAAACCAAAACATTTAAAAATACAAAAATACCGAAGTTGCAGAAAAAACAGTAAATTTCGTTATGCTGTATACGTGTTTCAAGGAGTAACCTCTCATCAGCAGTATTAAAATCAAATAATATGGAAAGCCATAATCCGAAAGTAGTCAAAAAAAGGAGAAGTACACATTACCAAATAACACCGAAATAGGAGGCCAAATCCAGTACTAAGGACATCTACCGAGTGCCATACAAGGGATGAAGCCTTAGCATTTTTAAGGGGTTTGAATTTAGACAAAACAGTAAATTTCTGTAAAACTTAAGGTAAATTTTTCATGTCAGACTTGTCTGACTATTGGGCTTGTGAATACCCTCGCGGACCTCTAATCCACCAGCAGTGGCATCGACCCAACGGTTTTAAAATACAATATACCGAACTTGCAAAAAAAAACAGTAAATTTTGTTATGCTGTACACGTGCTTCAATGAGTAACCTCTCATCAGCAGCATTAAAATCAAATAATATGGAAAGCCATAATTCAAAAGTAGTCAAAAAAAGGAGAAGTACACATTACCAAATAACACCAAAATAGGAAGCCAAATCCAGAACTAAGGACATCTACAGAGTGCCATACAAGGATTTTTAATGGGTTTGAATTTTGACAAAACAGTAAATTTCTGTAAAACTTAAGGTAAATTTTGCATGTCAGACAAGTCTGACTATTGAGCTGGTGAATACCCTGGTGATGTCCATTTGAACAAATAACCAAAAGGATTTAAATAGAAACTCCAAAATTCAACTAAGGACAAAGCTATTCATGAGATTCTCATTAGTTTAAAAAATTTAGATATTACAATTTTCAATTAGTTCGGTTTTCGGGTCAGCACCGAAGAACTGAATACTGGGTTGGTACATACCCTCGGTGACTTACAGTGCACAAGCAGAGGCATCCGCCCAGTGGTAATAAATAACAAAATATCGAAGTCACCGTTAATGCATCTATCATCAGTGCAGATCAAACAAAACCATTTGGAGTGCTTTACGAAAGTATATGGAGTAAAAGAACATAGTCCATACTACATATGTTAACTTCGTCTGCAATAATTTTAGTGAGCTGTATGGCCATTTCGGAAATTAACTTCTAATCAGCAGCCCTAAAACGCAGACATAGGAAATCCATAATTTCAAAAAATATATAGAATGCATAAAACCAAACGAAACCCGAATAGTCAGCAATATCAAATAAAGGTAAGGACAAAACTACGATGGAGGGAGTTAAACCTTAGGTTTTAGAATTTACATAAATTTAGATAATACTAAAGTGTACACATGAGATATTATCTCATGTACAAGTACTCCATATCTAAGGAAAATAAAGAACATACATCTCTAACATTGGGAATTGTTTGACGGGGAAGTTCATTAACCGAAAAACATGTAACAGCTCATAGATAACAAACAACCAAACGGATCTAAATAAAAAAGCCAAAATCCAGCTAAGTACAGAGCTATGCATGAGGGAGATACTCCTTAGTTTAAATAAAAAAATTGTAAAGCTTAGATATTGCAATTTTCAATTAATTCGGTTTCCATCTCATTTCACACTATATAGTAAATGTAACGTCCTTGTATACTTTTTGATTATGACATATTCATTAGCACAAATATCAACGAAATCACAATATTCAATATATGTTGGCAGGACGAATATCCGTTATTAAATGCATCAGCTATATTAAGAATTCGTATTAATTTTCTGAGGAAACTGGATTGTTTTCTTTTTAGCTCACCTGGCCTAAAAGGCCATGTGAGCTTTTGCCATCACTATGCGTCCGTCGTCCGTCTGTCAACAATTTCAAAAATCTTCTCCTCTGAAACCACTGGGCCAAATGTAACCAAACTTGGCCTGAATCATCACCAGAGTATGGCTTCTCAAAATTGTGTTCGATTAGGCGGTAGGTCAAACAACATGGCCGCCGTTGCTAAAAATAGAACATGGGGGTAAATTGCAGTATTTGGCCAATAACTCGAAAAGCGTTACAGATATCAAAAATCTGACATGGGGAAAAAATGATCAGCATGGCAAGATCTACCTGCCCTGCAATTTTGAAGAAAATCTGAAAACCCATCTCGGAGTTATAAACCCTTGTAGGAATTATTGCCCTTTTTTCACCGAATTTTTAAAATTTTTGTATTTTTCATCTTTTATTCCTTAAACTATAGAAGATGAAGGTCATGTGTAAACTGATGAAATGTTTGCCATGCTGTGGCGACTTCAAACCTGATGTTGAAAATTGTTCCTTGACCGCCATTTTCAAAAATGGCTGCCCCAAAAAAAGGCGGGAAAATTCAACATTGTCCGATTTCAATGAAATTTGGTTTCCAAATAGATATTGATGTTGCGACTTCAAAACCGGTGTTGAAAATTGTTCGTTGACTGCCATTTTCAAAATGGCCGCGGAAAGGCGGGAAAATTCAACATTGTCCAATTTCAATGAAATTTGGTTTCCAAATAGATATTGATGTTGCGACTTCAAAACCGGTGTTGAAAATTGTTCGTTGACCGCCATTTTCAAAATGGCCGCCAAAAAGGCGGGAAAATTCAACATTGTCAGATTTCAATGACATTTAGTTTCCAAATAGGTCTTGATGTCGCACCTTCAAAACTGGTGTTCAAAATTGTTCGTTGACCGCCATTTTCAAAATGGCCACCAAAAAAGGCGGGAAAATTCAACATTGTCCGATTTCAATGACATTTGGTTTCCAAATAGATATTGGTGTCGCAACTTCAAAACTGGATGTTAAAATTTGTTCGTTGACTGCCATTTTTAAAATGGCCGCATAAAAAGGCGGGAAAATTCAACATTGTCCAATTTCAATGAAATTTGGTTTCCAAATAGATATTGATGTTGCGAATTAAAAACCGGTGTTGAAAATTGTTTGTTGACTGCCATTTACAAAATGACATCTCGACTTCAAAACTGGTGTCGAAAGTGGTCCTTAGCAAGAACGTTTTTTGTCAAAAAAAGCCCAACAAAGAAATATAGTAAAACATGATCAGACTTTAAAAACAAGTTCGAGCTACAAAAGTTTGAGAAACTGAAGATCAACTGTATAACTTACAATGTTTCCTTGATTAAGGCAACTGAAAGCCAGGTGAGCGATACAGGCTTCTGGGAGCCTCTGGTTTAACCCTTTGATTTTCTTGCTTCTGAAAAAATGAATCAGTCGAAAAGGACCATGCACCACAATTAGTAACAATTCGTCATATTGCAATCATATTTGCTACCTATGGTCACATATAGAATTTTGAGCAGTGAAGTTTTTATGCATGCAAGACATCTTGACTGTTTTTGAAGCAATTTTTGGAGCAATTTTTTCCATTTAGATTAACTTGGTCTAGGTAGTAAATACATAAAGGAACAATAATTTTCAGGCCGTATGAGTAAAACTATTTTAGTATACTTTAATATTTGTGCGTACTCCAAAAGCGCTTTAATTCTTCAAAAGCTTTTTAAATTTTCAGGGATAATGAACATGTCATATGGATACATTTTTCGCTGTATCCAAACAGAAAATCATATATGTGACTTTTTTTACATATGATATTAACTGGTTGAATGTTTATTTAATCCCATTTTTTATATGTACTGAAGTAATTGAGAACCGTAAAATACAAGGACAATGGCAACATCGGAAAAACAATGAAACAACAAAAGAACAGAAGAACGACACTGAAATGAAAACAAAACGCCAAATACAAAAATGAACAACATGGGTCAAATAAAAACCCATGGTTGAGATCAGATTAAGAATAATTAATTAATATCGTCTCAATTCGTCGATTTATTCATTTGAGCCTGTCACTTAATACCTTTCTACAAGAGGAAATAAGTTCATTAGTCAAATATCAATTATAGGCTACAAAAATATGAATTTACTTGAGATTTGCTGTGAAAATTCTTATTTCATATTGCATTAGTGCATATATACCATTGCCTTCCAACCGTAAAAAAATGTACACAACACATTGTTCTTTGAGTGCATAAGTGCACATAAAATTTTTGCCTTCCACATGTAAAAAATGTATATAAAACATTGGTCTTTGAAAATGATAATTTTTTAGTTATGTTGATGATTTTTGCCAATAGTTCTTTTGGTAAGTAAGTTTGTTTTTTTTTTTTGTTTGCAACATATTATCGGTAAACGGTAAATAAATGTTACAGGTACCTAAAACCGATGCTCCAAAAGCACAGTCACACACACACACACACACACACAATCTCTGGAGAGTCACACCCATTAAACGATCACGATATGTGAACAACAAACATTTTCTATCCATAATAGGAAATGAAACTAAGGAGTAAAAAATCACAAAAACAACTAACAACAGTGCTTTAACTTATGATTAATGTGTCTGTACTTCGTTAAGGGGATACGATACAGTAGAGTTTCTGAACTGATTTTTTCGTGAAATTTTGAAATAAAGTCAATTTAAACATGCTCTTTCCAAATCTGCAAAGAAAAGTATACCTTCATGATTTCGTTTTCGAAATAATTACAATTCAAAGACATCAAAGACATCAATTCAAAATTTACCATTTTCCAATTTTTTTCGTAAAAATTGGATTTTTACAGTAATATTTAAAATGTCATAACTTTAAAATGCTTCTGGTTTTTTGCTACAGTTTCGTGTGATATATCTGAAGATGGTAAATAAACATTTTAAAACAAATTTACATTATTTCTGGTTCGAAATTGACATTTATGTATATATTTATAGAATAAACGTCCATTTTTCGTAGGTAAAATTTCACAAAGAAAAAAATTGTGAACTGAATTTTTCTTAAAATCTCCGTGAAATATTACTCTTTTGAAATTCGCTTTGAAAAATTGGGGTCCATGTGCTTATTTTAAAGCTACAGAGAGAAAACTGGCATTTTTATCACTACAAATGAGTATTGCCGGTTTTGGCGCGAAATGACGTTACATTATATTTCGCTTGAACGTCGTCAATCAGTGTTTTCCCGCATATAAGTGTTGCGAAAATGGAACAGAATTGAATTCCATTAAACAGTCAATAAAAGACATCAAAGACATCAATTAGACAGAACAGAGAATTGATCGTGTGATCAATGATTACATCCGTCTAAAGACATTCACAAAGATCAGTCAGATACCTACTAGACCCTTCTAGTGACTGTGTTGACCGCAAAAAATGATTATTTCCTAACTGCATGCTGCTGTTCAAGTATATAGATCTATATACGGTGACTGAGTCCCTGGTTTCACTTATCCACCTTTAACGAAAAAAAACAGAATTCATTGTATGTGGTGTTGGGTCAATTTAAGGGGTTGGGTAGGATGGGTTTTGATCCCAATTTTTCGAGAAATCTACGATTCCGTCAGTCATTCCAAAAATTGAAATTGATCAAATCTCGTTCATGATAAGTGTTTTTCCCAAATTCTCTGTGAAATAAATGACCTTTCCCGTTATCCCGAAAATGATTATACCGACCCTCATTTAAAGTTAAATGCGTTTAATAGGATAATCATCATACATATGCCTCTTCAATGCCATACTCTTGCCTTCTTCAATGCCATACTCTTGCCTATTACTTAATTGATAATAAATTGTTTAAAATATTGTGATATAAAAACAAGCCATTTTCACGGAGTTTTTAATTTAAATTTTCACAGCACCCGTGAAAATCAAGTCGTAAGATGCCGTGAAATTGCCCTGAAAATGGCCATGATAATGCGCCACCTTACTCCCTCCCTTCATTTTTACCAGCTAAAATATAGAAAAGTCACATAATTTTCACGGATTATTTTTTAGCTGTCGCATACTAGATTCGAACTAACAACCTCGATATTTGTAAGCTTATGCGTTAAAAATTACGCCAGATTCTTTGTCAGAATATGTTCGGTCGGGTGTATGACATTTGTGCCGATTTTAAAAAATTTCCATTTTTTCATTGGCGCCGATGAAAAAATAAAATTTGCGCCGATTTCATTTTTTTTTTTTCATTCGCGCCGATTTTGTTTAAATGAGACAAGTAATCAACTAAATGCACTATGCAATAATGTGGGAGGTATACTGGATAAACCTGAAAATGAAAGCTACATTTAAAATGAATTGAATTCAGGTATTTTATATGCTACTCATATGCTGTGACATTCCATGAAACGTAAATTTGACTTTTCCCATAAATACGCAAAAACAATTTTCAGAAACTAATTAATGGTATTTTCATGGGAGAAAAATGTACATAGGTTATAGAAATTCCACGGGAAGCTGATTCAATTAAAGCAAAAAAGTCACTGGAAAAGACACGAGATTTTAATGACTCTTGAATTTTTTTAGGATTTTCATGGACTTGTATTCCAGTAGTGATTTTCAGTAATAATTACATTTCTATTGTGCGTTTTTTTTTACTTGCAACAAGTGTTAATCTTTTTTTAACGAAATCAAATTGTTGTTGGTGAAAAAAGATTATATTGCAAACGATGCCGATAGGAAGTCTTTGCTGTCAGGTTTCAATTTGATAAGAATATCGGATCTGGAGCTACCATGTCCCCAATTGCGTTATGAGCAATTCACAACCACATCGATTTTATCATAAATTTATTGTCAATCGCAACTTCTCGGCCGATTCCGTACAACTCCGGAATCAAATTGATCTCGTAGAAGATTGGTCGAGAACGTTGCGATTGATTTATTGTACATGCCGATTCCGTACAACTCCGGAATCAAATTGATCTCGTAGAAGATTGGTCGAGAACGTTGCGATTGATTTATTGTACATGCTTTCACATACAGTGATCTGTCCGCAATTCGCGTAGTCTGGTATTTATGACGTCGTGCTCAAATTCGTGACGTCGCAAAAACAACATGCTAAATTCAGCGACGTTATTATCTGCCGTTGGTACTGTATCGTATCCCCTTAAGAAGACACGAGATAAATAAAGTGACAAAAATACATTTGAATCTTCTTTTCATGGGGGCTGTTTTCAAACATATAATTCATCCAAATTTATTTATTTATAACAAATGATGATATTTTTATCATGTTTTAGCGGAGAGTACAGCTGTATGACACCTGTATGATAGAGCTAAATTATCACCTTGAAGCAAATGATCATTACCAGTACAAATGGTGTAGCAGATAGAACAACCAACGTCCTAGTCATAGTATTTGTTTTTGTTTTACTTTTGGACAATACAGTTGTTCATATTGATCTCAGTTGTTGTACCTGAATATAGTATGAAGTAAAAAAAAAAGAATATTTGACTCTTCTGCGTTTACCATTCACGATCTTCAATACTTCACTTATTTTGGACCACTACAGTTTAAGATTTTAATCAGTTTAAAAATAAGGAGCATTTGAAAAAAAAACGCTATGCACTGAAGTTTAAAATAGCAATGAAAAACTAAATAAAATTTCATCTTTTTCATAATGACAGCAAGTCCTTACAAAAATATATGGAAAAATAACTTGATATAGGCATAATAAAAATGTAACGCTTTTCAATTGTGTTAATTTAAGATGGCCGAACATCTCTTAACATGCTACAAATTGCCAGCTAACATTCATAAGTTGCATATTAATGTTTTAAGATTAACATCATTTGTTTTAATTATATTTATTTGGATACCTTAATTTTTAATATACGTACATGGAAGCATATTGTTTAAGTTACTATACAAATTTTCCTTGAATATTTCTAAAATTTATAAGACTGCTCTAGGAGATATCCACATAAAAAAATTGCTTTGACAAGACCCTAGACGCATCATTATTCAGTATTATGGCATTTTCCAAACCATTAAATTGTTATTGATCAGTATCACAAAGTTAAAAAAAGCAAAACGCATATCGATATTACGTACTCATAAACTTATTACGGAATATAATTCCAAGAACAAACCGTCTTAAAATCATATAAGTTACGCATCACACGTCATTCAAAAAATGAAGGTAAAAAAAACAAATCTGACAGGAAAAAAATAAATCAATCAAACGACGTAAATTTTCGTCATGTTATAATTACAATAAAATTTAAAAAAATCTGGTTAGTAAACACCCTTCATCAATAACTGTAACACATTTTGCACAGCAATTTACATTGACATTTCAGTTTGCAAACTGAAATTCATATCATTTATTCGACTACGTGGACTAAAATTTCAATTCACTATTATAATATAATGTGAAAATTCTAACGATGAAGTAAAAGGTGCGTATGTTAACATACTGAAACTTCGTTAAGAATGGACAAGGTTACATATGAATAGATAGATGGATTGAAAGACCTAGGTAGATATGTGGATGGATGGATGGATTTTTAGATGGATGGTGGATTGAATAATAAATGGATGGATGGATAGAATCAATGAATATATTAATGAATGAGTGAATGCATGGATGGATGGATGGAAAAGTGGACGGAAAAATGGATGGATGGATGGATGGATGGATGGGTAGATTGATGGATGGATGTAAAATGGGTGGATGGATTGATAGGTAGATGGGAAAAGGATGGATAGTCGTATAGATGGTTGGATAGAATCGTAAAAAATGAAATTATTGTCTAAAATACAGAAAAATCTAACTTTGCGAAGACATCCAAATACAAAATATAAAGAAGAGGCACTAAATGTAATCTCAAAATCAGTTAAGGAAAAGGCTTTGCATGAGAGGGGTACTCATTGAATTCAAAATATAACAAATACATCTTATCAAGATGGTTTTCGGACAGGTGCATGTACTATACGGATGGGTGGAGATAGAGACTAAAAAGACATCGACAAAGTGTCAATAAGGCATGATACCGAAATAGTAGTGAATTTTAGTTGATGGACGTACAGCTGGATGGATAGGTGGATGGATGTTTGAAAGGATGAACTGACCGATATTTATAAGGAAATTTTTAAGCGAAGTGAGCGATCTTTTATAAGAATTATTTTATAATCATTATCATATAGATATAAAATCTAAATTACTATAAGTGTCATAGTGTTATTATAATTATCGTATGGATATAAAACCTCAGACATAATCGCACTTGTATTAACTTGATTTTCGGATTTTTGAAATCCATTTTACATAGTTGTTATTTAATGCAGGTATTTTCATATCTATTGTACTGAAAAAGATTGTATGCATTTATTTTAAATATGTTCTTTGCAATATTTAACGTATATGTGATAGTTTAAGTTTTTAAATTTTTATTATATTGTCATGTTCTTGTGTTATTTTAAATTTTCTTTTTTTTTTCATTTATTACGCCAGAACATTTTGTTAAATGCTTCTACTCAACAAGCTAGTCGTAAAAAGGGATCAGGTTTAAGTTGCAAATGCAAATATTTTCTTAGAATTGGTCTTGCCTATCTAACAAACTAACACTCTTTAGAAGTGTTTTATCACTAATTTATCTAAAAGTGTTTGCAAATATCAATGCAGGAATCTTGTAGCTTTACCTCCGCTATCTGTTATCTACCTGATATATTTTCATTCTCTTTTTTATAGTGGTGAACTTCTTATTCTCTGGTCATTTAGATATGTATTTTAGCGTGATCATGAAAATACGTTTAACAAATATCATTTTCCGTCTTTAATGAGCTTAATGTTCTCTTGATAATGTGGATCATTAAAATGTTTGAAATGGCTCTGTGTGTTTTGTCTAGTCTTAAAAGCATACAATTTACACCAACAAAATCAAAGCAATTTACTAAGTGATTAGTACTATGTGAGATTCCTCAATGTGTTGAAGACACTACGTTTTCCCTGGAGATAGGATGTTGTCTCCTTGATATTTGCCCCTTTTCTTTTTTTCATATCTTTGATAAAGCATTTTATTATAGTTTAAAAGATGAATATTGACTCTTATTGTCGAGGATAATTTCTCAGAAAAATGACATCTTGGGCACTAATGTGAACACGATATGTTCAGCCTTTCCACAATAAATCCCCGTCCCACTGGGACGAAGACAATCAAGATCTTAGTACGTTCGTAAAACTCTCTGGAACGTAGTGAAAACGGAATGAAAATATAGCAAAGTTTTTTATAACGTCTACGTCAGTGCTAAAATCGCGATACGTCCTTAAAGTTTATGACCAAGTATATTGTAGGTCTATCAATTCCTTACAACGTTTCTTGTGCGTTCGTCACGTCTTTACTAGATTCAAACTACGTCCTTGCTACGACTCCACTGTGACCACCCGGTTTAAAGTAGGTCTCCAATACGTTTGTACAGAGTTTATATTAGAGACAAAAAAAGAGACAAATTATTGTAACCATACCTTATGTGGTCCAGGTTATTTTTGTAATATTTTATTCCCAGCGTTAGCGATGCAACAAAATATAAAACAAAAATAAAAGTCTATACAAAAATGACAAAGTGACAAACATGGTTTATTTAAATTCTAATATGGGAATTTTACCAGTTTTAGGAGCGATTTGATTGGATCGGCAACATTGACTTCAATTCTTTAATGCCTCCATTCTTCCATAATCTCCACTTGAAATTCTACTCCACGCTGCTGACGAACCGGATGTTACGGTTTTGATCCTGTCACACTATAACGTTCTAGCCAATGTTCGAAAACCTCGAAAATTTAAGTAAAAAACGATATCACTTGCTGAAGAATTTACAGAAATTATCTTGCTGAACACAATTTTTACGTCAGACTGATGAATTTCAACACATGGGAAACTAATGACTTATATACCGCGTGCGAAAAGCATTACAAGACATACAATTATTTAAAAAAACACTTTACTAGCATACTTGAAGTACGCGGAATGCGTGCATAACGGGCGTCTAACGAACAGACGAACCTCTGCATTGGTGAAAGACCAGATTTTGCAAAATTTCAGCATTTTCAACATTTTTCGACCGACCCAACGTTACATAACTCATGCCTGTGTGTGCGGCATTTTGTAACTGATTAATAACATGCCTCGCAATATTAAAAAGTGAAAAAAATCACTTTTCGCAAGAAATAAATGAAGAAAAATTTATAGATGGTTCATTATTCTTAGTTTGGTTAAGAACTGAACTATTCCATATTCTATTTTGTGCATACGCCAATGGTACTTATTGCAGTAATTGAATGGCACCATCTTAAAATATTGTACTTGGAAAGTCTTATCTTTATAAACTAGAGGCACCTAGGAGCACGTATCGCTCACCTGGCTTTCAGTTGTCACAATCAAGCTACTATTTAAGTAACTGTGGAATTACTTTTATTCGTAAACATCAATTTTCGTGTTTATCATAAATGTCACCACTTCGTGGGTACTTATATCCGTGGTTTCCAATTCTATGCGTTGCAACTCTATGGAAAAATGCATTTCGTTGGGAACTAAATTTTGTGGTTTAAGTGAACCATGAAATCCACGAAAACTGGAACCCCACGAACAATAGTACTTTCACTGTATACTGTTGAACTTCAGTCTCTCAAACTTTGTAAGCTCAAACAGCACCAATATCTTGAACTGTATTTAAAGTCTAATCTTGTTTTACTATATTTCGTTGTGGTTTTTTTTTTAAAAAACGTACTTGCTAAGGACCACTTTCAACACAAGTTTTGAAGTTGAGACATAATTTTGTAAATGGCAGTCAACAACAATTTTTAAAACCATATTTTTAAGTTAACACATTCAATATTTATTTGGAAACCAAATTTCATTGAAATAGGGAAATGTTTGAATTTTCCCGCCTTTTTGGCGGCCATTTTGCAAATGGCAGTCAACAAACAATTTTCAACACGACTTTTGAAGTAGTGACATCAATATCCACTTAGGACACCAAATTTCATTGAAATCGGACAATGTTGAATTTTCCCGCCTTTTTTGGCAGCCATTTTAAAATGGCGGTCAGCGAACAATTCTTTTCATTAGTTTTGAATTCACAACATCAATATCCACCTGGGATTCAAATTTCACTGAAATCGGACAATGTTGAATTTACCCGCCTTTTTTGGCGGCCATTTTAAAATGGTGGTCAACGAACAATTTTTAAGATTGGTTTGAATCTGCGACATCGGTACCTTATTTGGAAACCAAATTCCATTAAAATTGGTCAATGTGAAATTCTCCCGCCTTTTTGGCGGCCATTTTGAAAATGGCGGTCACAAACAATTTGCAACATCTGTTTTGAAGTCTCAACATCAATGTCCACTAGGAAACCAAATTTTATTGAAATCGGACAATGTTGAATTTTCCCGCCTTTTTTGGAAGCCATTTGAAAATGGCGGTCAAGGAACAATTTTTAACATTGGTTTGAATTTGCGACATCAAAACCTATTTGGAAACCAAATTCCATTGAAATTGGACAATATGGAATTCCCCCCCCCCTTTTTGGCAGCTATTTTGATATAGGCGGTCAACGAAAATTTCTATACACCAGTTTTGATGTCGCCACAGCATGGCAAACGTTTTATCAATTTACACTTATCTTCATCTTCTCTAGTAATGGGAATAGAAGACGACAAAAAATGAAAATTTGAAACTTCCGTGAAAAAGGACAATAACTCCTAAAAGGGTTTTTGGATTTTCTTCAAAATTTCAGGGTGGGTAGATCTTGATATGCTGAACCTTTTTGCTTTTTACACTTGACCTCTATCTGTTACACTTTTTAAAATAACAAATAAAAAATATTAAAATTGAGAAAATTTAAAGGAAAATGGGCAATAACTCCAACACTAGTTTTCGGATTTCTTCAAAATTGCAGGGCGGGTAGATCTTGACATGCTGATTATTTTCACTCCCAATCAGATTTTTGATATCTGTAACAGTTTTCGAGTTATTTGCAAAAAAGTGCAATTTACCGCTTTGTTCTATTTTTAGTAACAGCAGCCATGTTGCTTGGTTTTCGGACTAATCGAACACAATTATTAAAATGTTAACCCTTGTGATGATTCAGGTCAAGTTTGGTAATAATTGGTAAAGTGGCTTAAGATTGAAGATTTTTTAAATTGATGACAAAAAGTATCAAATTTCTTAAATTTGACCAATAAAGGACAATAACTCCTATATGGGTAGTCAGATTTTCTTCAAAATATCAAGGTGGGTAGATCTTGATATGCTGAACATTTTTGAGATTTAAAGTTGACCTCTATCTGTCATCGTTTAATAAAGAATATCAAAATTTTGAAATTTTCATTGAAAAAGGGCAATAACTCTAAGACGGGTTTTCAGATTTTCTTCAAAATTGCAGGGCAGGTAGATCTTGTCATGTTGATTTCTTTTATTCCGTCAGATTTTTGATAAATGTAATGGTTTTTTAGATATTTGCCAAAAACAGCAATTTATCCCTATGTGCTATTTATAGTAACGGCAGCAATGTTGTTTAATCCTCGGACTAATCGAACATAATTTTGAATCTAGATACCCTGGTGATGATTAAGGCCAAGTTTGGTAAAAATTTGCAAAGCGGTTTCAGAGGAGAAGATTTTTGAAAAGTTTACGACGGTCGGAAGACGGACGATATACGGACGCCAACGGATGCCAAGTGATGGTTATAGCTCATATGGCCTTTTAGGCCAGTTGATCTAAAAATAAGTGCATTAAAACTTCATCGAGATTCTTTGAAATGTTAGCAGTGCCGAATCTGAATTTGTAGAATATATATTTAAATACCTTAAGATTACTCCTTTTTACTTGTCATAATTGGTATATATTGAATATTTATCATGGAATCAAGTGTCTGTCTTATCGTGAAACTACACTGCTTTTTTTACAAAATACTTAAAAAATACTTCAGATACTTTTAAAATTTGTGTCTGTTAACTATAGATTGACACTTTTCATTTTTTTTCTCGGAGTAAATCAGTAAATTATTTGTTTCATACTCGATTTTAAAGAAAATTTTTAATTTGTGGAATCTGCGGTTACCAAGATCTACTACCTTAACTAGAAAAAAAGAAGGGAAAAGGGGAATGTGTCAAAGAGACAACGACCCAAAGGGGGGTAATAACAACTCAAAGCCACCATAAGATATTCAATGAACGCTGAGAAAACCCAACACCCAACGGTAGGTCGGAGTCGGCCCCTGATTAAAGAGTAATCAAGTTCAGCGAAATAAACATCATCCTAGACTCCTATAGACATAAAGTAAACTAACTAGAAAAAAGACAAGACACACAAAGGCTTAATAAATTTCCTGACTTAGGACAGGCGCAAACCTGCTGCTGCGGGGTTAAACTAGTTTTATTGGGCCCAAACCTTCCCCCTACAGCCAATAAAACACTGAGAGGGTACGCCATAAGCAGGTGAAATTCAATTATCGCAACAGACTGAAAATGCACAAAATGATCTTAAATTGTGAATGAAATTATATGGAGCAAATGCACATGAGACAAAGTCTATAAATAATATACAAATACATGATAAAAAACAAGCAAAGGAACAACATTCACATGATTAACTGGTATCTGAAGTGTCATGTGTATTACATGTAAATATTTGGAGTTTATATGAACATAATTAGTAAATACGAATAAAAATAGTGCACGAATTTGAATATGACTTTATATATAGACCTACATTGATAGGTGTTGAATGGAAAAAAAACTACTTTAAAAGAAAGTCTCAATGACTATGCACATGTCGAAAATAAATGTGAAAATGCATGCAACCCGTCAGAAACCTAGTAAAAACCTACTACAAACGGCGGAAAAACCAGTAGAACTTACTTTTAACGTAGCAGCGACTTGATGGACGTGTTAAAGACGCATTAACAACTTTACCAGGTCGTGATATAAACTTGATTGAAAAATACCGTTATATGAAATCGCAGTGAAAACTTATTCAACGTGCAACGGTCGTATTGCAAACTTCAAGGACATCGTAAGAACGTAGCATAGACGGTAGAGAATTTCATTCCGTCGGCGCCAAGTCCATGAAGTTATTGACCCGTTCATTCAACGTACTTTCTACGTCCAAGCCGTTCTCAATATTACGTTCTTAGTAGGTCTTTACTACGTTTTGTCAACATCACGTTCTCACCACGTTTATTTTGAACATGCTCAAAATTATTCCACGTCCTTCGCGTCCTTGAAGTTCGTACTGAGTTCAATAAAGTTTGCACTACGATCATTCAAGTTTCTATCAGCCTTTACTACGTTCAACGAGTTCTTGCCACGTTCATTTGATTTTTTAAGACTTCATGAGAACGTAGTAAGAACTTTATCCAGTGTGACGGGGGCAATGCAGAAATGCAATCTGGAATTAAGGTACATGGCTCCTTTTTCTTCAAAATTAATAAATTGAAAACAATCACTTTGTTACATATATTTTGCCATCTTAAACCAAATGCAGAAATTTTAAAAGCGTTTTTTTTTTGTTTTGTTTTTTTTTTCTTTTTGTTTCTTTTTTATTATTATTATTATTATTTATTTAAACATTGTTACCAATGTCTGCAATCTTAAAGGCTTGTAATGAACAAACTATCTAAAATTCCAAAATTGGCAGCCTATCCCAACATGCATTCATTCAAAGTGTTCTCAATTACATGTGTCTGAATGCACTTTTTATTATATAGATCAACATGTATTCCTGAATGGTTGTGATTTTATGCAAACATTCAAATTTCTAAATCATTAAATTGACACTTATCTTGTTCAAGCTAATGTGAGATCTAAAATCTTTGCAAACACCGCATGAGCTTAGAAATATCAAAATACAGAGACAAGGCAAAAAACAAGAACACAGAAAAACAAAGACATGACAAGGACATGAGACAGCCACATGACCACAAATAAAACACGACATTTAAATCTAAGGCACCAAAAGTGAGAATTTCCATGAAAACAGGGAGTGAGATCAGGTAAGCATTGACTGTTCCGTTAGTGGCACCTGTCACACTATTAGAGAGTCAATCCAGGATTTAGTCAAATCTGGTTATGTCAGATTCGTCAAGACGTGAAGACACACAACGAAGCATTTTTATACATGTGTATCTACTAGAAGAAAAAGGAAAAACATACGAAAATAAAGAAAATATAAGTCAGATACAGTTTAAATGCAGATGAACAATTCGAAGGAAAGGAACAAAAGTTTAATAGAACAGCACATGTCGAATAAAATAAAGAATTAAAAATAAAAAAATATATATGATATACCAATCAAATAGTTCAGCATAAAATACTACTACAAGATATTTTATTGTTTATTTGACGACACTCGACTATTATCACTTTACTTTTTTCTACCTTCTGTATCATAAGTGATTCACAAGTCCGTTCACAAGTGACGAATATTTCACTGGCTTAAAGATTAGGACTTTCCTCAATGATTGCAATACATTGACCCATCATTCAGAGGTTTCTTGACTCATACAGGTTTTACGGTATGATGACTAATGGCAATGCTATTAGAGGCTTGTTATGTTCGCCATGAATTGGGTTCAGTATACATGTAGGCTTAGAGTTTCAATAAAAATGCTTTTTTTCTTTTCGAATTGGTTTACTTGACGGGAACATATATTTTTTCAATATTATTTCTTAAACAGAACTGACAAACCCATTATGCTAAACGACATCCCTTTCTAGTAAGATGAGCTTGCCGTAACAAAAGGGTCAAGATTTTGAAGGAAAATTTGTGCCTCATCATTTTAATGTAATGAGATAACACAAAAAAAATCAAGTATGATGAGGGAATGTTTGTTCTGAATAACATGTGAAAATTTATATATTAAAGATAACAATACAAAAAAGTCATACTATATCATTTGCATCTAAATTCTGATTAGCTTGTATAATTAACATATTGCGAAGCATATTTTGATTTGTCATTACTATTGCAAGTAAGGCGAGTAAGTTGTGTAGAGGAGAGTTGGCCACACATTCTACTGAAAAAGCGAATACAAAGAGTATTTTAATAATGTCAAAACTATTATCATCACCAATCGAGTCAAAATGCAGACTACTCTAGTCACAGTATTCAGAATGTGTATACAATAGTACACAAAAGGGGTAAAATTTTATATATAAACTACAATAGTCATGATTGATCTGCACTAACCAATTAAATATAACACCGCACCAGTAGGTCAAAAATACATAGCATATAGTGGATGAGGTATAAAATACATAACAACAGTCAAGTTAAAAATACAGACTATTCAATACATCAGCAAACGAATACCGAAGAAAAACGAGAAAAGGGGAAATTCCAAAATCAAATTCCAAAATCACTGCAATTGATATCAAACACATCCTGATAAGAGACAAAAAAAACAATTTATATTTGTGTTCGCACAGCGAAACACAAAAGCCTCTTAAACGAACTCCTATATCGGGTTTCTGGGCATTATTAGACTTCCCCTTTAGGAATAATTGGAGCAGGGGTCCCTATATGATATAAAAATATGCAACAGAAAAACCGTTTTTCTCAAAATGATTGGTTTCTGACTTGGTTTCCATGGCGACCAAATTCCCAATTATCCATTAAAACCAGTTTGATACCATATTCAAAAAATTTAGTTCCCCTTATTATCTAAAAAATACATTGAGTTGTAATTAAAATACCATTATCAACAGTACATACTTTTTCTCTAAACTTCAATTTTTGGTATGGTTTCCAGGGCAACGGTAATAACTTTGAAATACAGTGAAACCTTCAACGTTTCATTTTCCCAAATAGTCAGTATAGGACGGCCCCGTCCCTTTTTAAACATAAAATCACCCTTAATGGAACCCCTTTGAAAAATATTTGATGAATACATGTAGATATGTGGGGCTTATTTTCTACAAAGTTTGAAATTTCAAGGTCTAAGGATCACTTAAATTTGCTTCGAACAAGTTCATTACGACGAGAATAAATAAAGATGAAAGTTAAATAATAATAAAAAAACGCAATGAAAACAATAAGTCTCAACGCTTTGTTTGGGAGACTTAATAAACAAAAAACATACAGTAAAGTCAAAATGCAACCTAGACCATTCGAGTCCAAAATAAAGTAGAAAAAATCGAGACACAAATAAGTTCAAAACTGAACGTTACCAATCAAATCAAATATACAATTAAGTTTTTAAATGCAGATTACAAAATACGAAATAGAAAATACAGGATACAACAGTCATATAGATATTGAAAATAGCACCAGTCAGGTCAAAAATACAAAACTATACCAGATAAGGACAAATGCAGTAGAATCAAGGTAAATATTACTGTAAAGAAGAGAGGTACGTGCAAAAAAGGTGAAAGAATTATTAAACGTATAAAACTTTATCTAAGATGACCATAAAATACTACCACAGACATTTTTATTGTCTTTTATATTCACTTGATATGAAGACGCTTGACTACCAATTGTTGCCTTGTATCATAAGTGAAACACAAGTGAAGAAACTTTCATATAGCAATGATGCTTTGATCATGATATAACTGAAAAGGGAGTTCAATGACTTAAACAGCCAGTTGAATGGGGAAAAAATTGTATGAATAGCTCAATACCGAATAAAAACTTTAGTAGTAACACCCTGTCTTCCCTTGTGTACAACATATACATACCTAAGTTGATACAGAAGGTCAGAGCTCTTCACAGAACGATGACTTCGACAGCAAAAGTTTATAACCAACCAGAAAACCTATCCTTCCTGCGATATAATTGGAATGCACATGACACTTCGTCAGTTCTGTGATAGCCATATCGTGAGTGAGCTGACAAGTATAATGGGTACGTTTCTACAACTTGGGACTTATTTGTTTGTCTACTATATCTAGCACTACATTGAGGTGTGTAACAATAAGGTTTCTGAGCCAATTGTTAAAACCAAGTTTAATGGTGGAGTAACGTCAGGCTATACTACATAAATAATCTCATATTTAGTTGTGTAGTTCTGGCAGTACCATGTAACTGGACGTGATACCACATAGTATTACGTCAACGGAAGATGTGAAAGTGATGCTCAGCGGTTAAATGCGACCAATAAGAAATTAACTGATTTTATACGAAGTCAGATATTACCAGCAGTGTTTTATCAGCGGACTAGCCGACAGTTTTGCGGCGAGCACTCCTTAACCCATCTTTCTAAATTACGTTTTGCCCTTTTCTTTTCCTCTCAAGATTGTGGTCTTGGAGTTAGTAGTCTACCTATATTGGGTTTTATTAGTATGTGAAATATGCTATAGGGAAACGGGATAGACAAAGGGGATGTTTGGGTACCCATAAACCGGTTAACCCTACCGCCAGCTCTTGCTAGTTCCGGTGCTAGGCAGACCGTCCTGAGTTCCTATCGTTGTCTAGTTGTCTACGTTTGTCTTTTGTCTTTTTATCGTTTTTTTTTGTGCAGTTCCGTGGTAGATTGTGTCATGTGATTGAATTTTCGACCATTTTAAGTGTTTCTTGCTATATTAATTCCATGACAGCAATCAGTAACGTCATAGAACAAATAATGATGTAATTATAGATTACTCAGTTTAGGATGGTCGGAGAACAAAGATGAAGAACAACAATAAAAGTGTTGTTCCTTTGCTTGTTTCGACCATGTAATTGTAGAGACTTTGTCTCATATACAGTCAAACCTGCCTTAGTGACTACTTTTATTTAGCAAAATCCTGTCTTATGTGACCAAGTTTTCATTATCCCAATGTTTTGATTTTAATATTGATTTAACCTGTATTAAGTGACCACCTGTCTTATGTTACCCTTTTTCAGAGTTCCCTTTGGAGGTCACATAATAAAGGCTTGACTTTATATTTACTCCATTTTCTTTCATTTTTTTTATTTCAGCGAAAAGAAAGGATCTATGATATTCCAAAAGTATTTACGAGAGTCGAAAAGACCCTGTTTTCGTAGAAAATCAATATTTTAGAAGAGGTGACATTAACTGCTATATTTTGCGACCCCTCCATGACGTAGGAGGTACTAAGAAAAAGTTTAGAAAGACGGGAAATAATTGACGATAAATGCACGAATATTATATTTGGGACCCTTCGAGGATGATTTATATAATTCGTGAGGAATGTACATTTGTATCAACACAACGTTAGGAAGTATAGTTAATGGTTGCCTCAATACATCGACTTTTATATCGGTTTGCAAACAAAGGGAAAATGCAAATTACATTAGGATTTTTTCATGATTACGAATAAATAACAAAATATCGAATTTACTGTAAATTTACTTTCTGCATATGGGCATTTCGACAACTAATGTCTCATCAGTGCAGATAAAATCAAAATATTGGAAATCACGAATTCGAAAAGTGCACATAGTCTGATAGAGAACAAATAATCAAAAGGATCTAAATAGAGAGCCAAATTTAGCTAAGGACAAAGCTTTGCACGAGGGAGATACTCCTTAGTTTTAAACATAATTTTCTAATTTAGATATTGTGCGTTTTCAAAAAAATCAGTTTTCGGGCCAGCACTGAAGAACTGGACTACTGGGCTGGTGAATACCCTCGGGGACTTTTTATTTTCTTTAGTTAAGATCAAAGTTTGTTCACATATAGCCATTTTAGCTTAACTAACCCAAAGGGTCATTGTAAGCTATTGCCATCACTTTGCGTTCGTCGTCCGTCAATCCGTTAACTTTTCACATTTTATCTTCCCCTCCGAAACCACTGAAGCAAATTAAACCAAACTTTACAGAAATAATTTATGGAAAGTTATTTTTACAAAGATTGCTCATTTCGTACCGCTCCAGAAAGGGGGATTTTGCTAGAGCGATTCCGTAAATGAATAATTTAATCTTGGTACCAGTGAAAAATATTCTGATCAACCTTGTCATGAAAATAAATAATTTAATTTTTATTTGAAGAATAATTTTTTTGTTGCAAATGCAAAAAATAATCTGACGTTACATTTAGTAAAAATAGATCAATTGTTCGAGATTTTCATGAAATAAATATTTTTTCATGGTAAAATCTCCAAAGCCCCTCCCCCCTTAAAATAACATGGGCGTCCCCTAATCGGTCTAGTGAGCTTTATACTTGCAAAGCTGGATTTGTTTAAATCCCTCGCGCTGGGGTCTACATCATTAATACAGGATTTCAATTAGTGCAAGAGTTTGTAAGTAATCATTACTCCGCAATAGATATAATCTCGACAGTAATATAGCAGCTATTTACAAGACTAACTACCAAACAACTATCGGTTGACACTAAAGGATATTGAAAAATATGGCTTGCTATTGAGTAAGACGAGATAGTTAAGATATATAGCAATCAAAAGCAACAAAGTTACAACTTAACTTGTGGTTTGTTTTAGAACTATTATATTAAGATTTTCTCATATTATTGATTAAACATTGAATACAGAAGTTACGATGCACTTTTAGAATCCATTTGTGTTGCCGCAAATGGGTAAGGTATTCCTAGCTTTTATATCAAAAATTTGAATTTATTAACACTATCCTGTCCCGATTCCCTACATCCTGGTATAATAGTAAACAAGAGTCTCTCAAGAGCCTGTATCGCTCACCTGGACCATGGCTGACATAGATAAAAGGCATTTCCAGTAGGAAAAACAAAACATAAAATTTAGCAGAATACTTTTTTTTTTCTAAAATTACAGTATTCTTGTTTGGTTTCCATGGCAACCGAAAAATCCACCATCCATTACAACCCATAACAGAACACCATTCAAAAAAAATTTGGGCAGGGGTTCCCCTTATAATCAAGGTAATACATAATGCTGAAATTGAAAAAAATTCAGACCACAATTCAAATAAAAATTTGGGCAGAGGTTCCCCTTAAAATCAATAGGGCCAATGTAAAAACTATGTTCCAGATGGTGGCAATCTTGCATGAGGTATGGACCTGCCAGATACATTTTTTGGATGGGACCACCTAAAGAACCATTGTGGCTTAGTTTGGTTCTAATTGGACCAGTAGTTTCTGAGAAGAAGATCTTTTAATTTATATTCCATAGGGTTCAATGTTAAAACTATGTTCCCGCTGGCGGCCATCTTGGATAAGGTACAGACTTGCAAGATACCTTTTTTTTTAAAAGGACCATCTAAGGGCCATTGTGACTAAGTTTGGTTCTAATTGGACTTGTAGTTTCTGAGAAGAAAATCTTTGAATGTCTTTTCCATAGGGTCCAATGTTAAAACTTTGTTCCCGCTAGCGGCCATCTTGGATGAGGTACATACATGCAAGATAACTTTTTTTGGATGGGACCATCTAAGGACCATTAAGGCTTAGTTTAGTTTTAATTTGACAAGTAGTTTCTGAGAAGATCTTTGGATGTATTTACCATAGGGTCCAATGTTAAAACTATGTTCCCCGCTGGCAGCCATCTTGGATGAGGTATGGACCTGCCAGATAACTTTTTTGGAAGGGACCATCTAAGGACCATTGCGGCCTAGTTTAGTTTTAATTGGACTAATAGTTTCTGAGAAGAAGATCTTTGAATGTCTTTTCCATAGGGTCCAATGTTACAACTATGTTCCTGCTGGCGGCCATCTTGGATGAAAACATACCTGCCAAATACCTTTTATGAATGGGACCATCCAAGGACCATTGTGGCTAAGTTTAGTTTAATTTGGACTAGTAGTTTCTGGGAAGATGATCTTTGAATGTCTTTTCCATAGGGTACAATGTTAAAACTGTGTACCCCGTTGGCAGCCATCTTGGATTATGTACGCACCTTCCGGATACCTTTTTTGGAAGGGACCATCTAAGGACCATTGTAGCTTAGTTTAGTTTGTATTGGACAGTTAGTTTCTGAGAAGAAGATCTTTGAATGTCTTTCCCATAGGTCCAATGTTAAAACTATTTTCCCCGCTGGCGGCCATCTTGGATTAGATACGGACTTGCCGGATATCTTTTTTGGAAGGGACCATCTAAGGATCATTGTGACTAAGTTTGATTATAATTGGACTGGTAGTTTCTGAGAAGATCTGTGAATGTAATTTCCATAGGGTCCAATGTTAAAACTATGTTCCCTGTTGGCTGCCATCTTGGATTAGGTACGGACCTGTTGGATACCTTTTTTGGAAGGGACCATCTATGGACCATTGTTACTAAGTTTGGTTATAATTAGACTGGTAGTTTCTGAGAAGAAGATCTTTGAATGTAATTTCCATAGGGTCCGATGTGAAAAACTATGTTCCCCGCTGGCAGCCATCTTGGATTAGATACAGACCTGTCGGATACCTTTTTGAAAGGGTCCATCTAAGGACCATTGTGTCCAAGTTTGGTAATAATTGGACTGGTTGTTTCTGAGAAGAAGATCTTTGAATGTCTTTCCCATAGGGTTCAATGTTAACACTATTTTCCCCAATGGCGGCCATCTTGGATTAGGTACGGACCTGTCGGATATCTTTTGGAAGGGACTATCTAAGGACCATTGTGGCCAAGTTTGGTTATAATTGGACTAGTAGTTTCTGAGAAGAACATCTTTGAATGTCTTTTCCATAGGATCCAATGTTAAAACTATGTTCCCGCTGGCGGCCATCTTGGATTAGGTACAGACCTGTCGGATACCTTTTTTGAAAGGGTCCATCTAAGGACCATTGTGTCCAAGTTTGGTTATAATTGGACTGCTTGTTTCTGAGAAGAAGATCTTTGAATGGCTTTCCCATAGGGTCCAATGTTAAAACTATGTTCCCCGTTGGCGGCCATCTTAGATTAGGTACGGACCTGTCAGATATCCTTTTTGGAAGGGACTATCTAAGGACCATTGTGTCCAAGTTTGGTTATAATTGGACTAGTAGTTTCTGAGAAGAACATCTTTGAATGTCTTTTCCATAGGATCCAATGTTAAAACTATGTTCCCGCTGGCGGCCATCTTGGATTAGGTACAGACCTGTCGGATACCTTTTTTTGGAAGGGACCATCTAAGGACCATTGTGACTAAGTTTGGTTATAAATGGACTGGTAGTTTCCGAGAAGAAGATCTTTGAATGTAATTTCCATAGGGTCCAATGTTAAAACTATGTTCCCCGCTGGCGGCCACCTTGGATTAGATACGGACCTGTCGGATACCTTTTTTGGAAGGGACCATCAAACGACCATTACGTCCAAGTTTGATTATAATTGGACTGGTAGTTTCTGAGAAGATCTGTGAATGTAATTTCCATAGGGTCCAATGTTAAAACTATGTTCCCCGCTGGCGGCCATCTTGGATTAGATACGGACCTGTCGGATACCTTTTTTGGAAGGGACCATCTAAGGACCATTGTGTC
>MJUU01051912.1:68479-79715 GCA_002080025.1 Modiolus philippinarum | reverse complement strand
TACAGACTTGATGGATAACTTTTTTGGAAGGGACCATCTAAGGACCATTGTGACTAAGTTTGGTTATAATTGGACTGGTAGTTTCTGAGAAGAAGATCTTTGAATGTAATTTCCATAGGGTCCTATGTTAAAACTATGTTCCCCGCTGGCGGCCATCTTGGATTAGGTACGGACTTGCCGGATACCTTTTTTGGAAGGGACCATCTAAGGACCATTATTACTTAGTTTGGTTATAATTGGACCGGTAGTTTCTGAGGAAAAGATCTTTGAATGTAATTTCCATAGGGTCCTATGTTAAAACTATGTTCCCCGCTGGCGGCCATCTTGGATTAGATACGGACCTGTCGGATACCATTTTTGGAAGGGACTATCTAAGGACCATTGTGTTTAAGTTTGGTTATAATTGGACTGGTAGTTTCTGAAAAGAAGATCTTTGAATATCTTTTCCATAGGGTCCAATGTTAAAACTATGTTCCCGCTGGCGGCCATCTTGGATTAGGTACGGACATGCCGGATACCTTTTTTGAAGGGGACCACCCAAGGACTATTGTGACCAAGTTTGGTTCCAATTGGCTCAGTAGTTTCAGAGGAGAAGATCTTTGAATGAAAAGTTCACGACGTACGGACGGACGGACGGACGACGGACGGACGACGAACGGACGACGGACGCCGGACGCCAAGTGATGGCAAAAGTTCACCCTGGCATAGCCAGGTGAGCTAAAAAGGAAGGTAAAAATTCTCAAATTTCATGGAGCAGTTTCGGAGAGCAAAACAAAATAGCCACCACTTTGTATATATTTACCTATCTTGTCTAATTGTTTTTTTACTTTACGTTTTAAAAGGCGGTATGTTAACTGCATTATGAAAAATTCTTTGCAGAAGGGACATCTTCATGTGCCTTTACCTTTCACAGAAAGAGTTATTCATCTCCTTCAAATAGTGTCGCCATTTCGAAAAAAAAAAAATCGGAATAATCACAAGTGTTACATATTATGCACCGATAATAATATAGGGTTATTGTATGAATATTGAGGTATATTGTCCCGAGTAGAATTTTATACTGCCCGAGCTTGCGAGTGCAGTATATATTCTACAAGGGATAATATTCCCATATATTCATGCAATTACCCCTTTTACTGTATGTACGCGAAATTTTTTCAAAGATTGGAATTTTTGTTGTCAATGACTTCATGAAAATTAAATCATATTGCACTAGTGCAATATGGAAAGTTATCGCACGCTTACCTTTGGTTGTTTTTTAGGGAAATAGTATGTTGCTATACAATAATAGTTGATACAGGGAAGACATGTGTCACATGTACTATAAATTTCTTAATCAGAAAAAAAAATGGGAACACTAAATGCAATTTAATCTGCTACAGACATTCAGCAAGTTTGGTCAGGTAAAAGATCTTAAAAGTTCAATCGTATTTGTCTATAAATAAGTTCGCAAAATTGTAATATTTATGCATGTCATGGCTAACCCTTTATGTTTACACGTTAACGGAAACTCCTTAAAGTCTTACTCAAAGGCATACGGCGCACTGTTGATGACAACAACGATGCACGACAAATTTCATTGTACGGCGAAATAATGTATGTTTATTTCTCCACTTCAGATTACAGTAGTATTGACTTAAATCATTCTAGACACTCGTCTTGTACTGATATAGTCACTATATTCGATATCCAAAACAACTTCAGCATACACTCATCGACTGTAGTTGCAAAATTAAGTACGTTTCCTTTTCATACATGTATGTACATCATCATATATTGTGAGGAAAATGCACATGTATTGCATGTAAGGAGTGAAAAAAAACAGATATGCCTAGCTATAATAACTACTTCATAACAAATAAACGAAAAGTCAAATTATTCTCCCTGTGAGAGGAGTTGCGCTTACGAAGCAATCCGTGGATAAAAAAATCAATAAAAAGTCAAAGACAAATTATCTTCCCCTCATGGTGTCGGACAATAATCATATTCCGTCACGCACATCTGCATTTTTTTTCTTTGTGTAAAGTTACACCGGGTTCCTAGGAGGTAATCTTGGACAGACAGAAATATAGGTTGATTCCTTTATACACCCTAAACTTTTTGTTTACGGGGAGTATAATTATGACTTGTCTAAATTAAAAATATGCGTATGCCTCGCCTCACTAGTAATTGATTTTAGTTAAGGATAGGCATATCCTTCAGGCTGGTCATAATTAAAGTTTAGGCAAAGCATAATTATTATACTTAAAACTAGACACAGCATTCATTTGAAAATATATATGATCAAGTTTCGCCTGTATTTCTCAACTGTAGCCGAAAATTGACCTTCGGACTATTGGACCTTCGGACTAATGGACCTTCAGACTTATGGACCTTCGGACCAATGAACCTTCGGACTATTGCACGGTCCCCTCGGGGACTAACAGTCCACCAGCAATGGCATCGACCAATTGAAGGAAAATTTACGGTTGTGAGTGATATTGAGTTCGTCTGTCACAAGACACTTCTGCAAAAACCCGTCAAAGAGCCAACTTCTAAAAATATTCTCCAGGTTTGAGGTCATTCCAGATTTGCAGAACATTTCTATCTTTGGATTTGTAGAAACAAACTGGTTTTGATTCGTCTGATCAACATGAGTTTTCCACTTTGACCAATACAAGTGTTGTACGACTTTGTTTGCAACAAAACATGGCAACAGCATGAATGACGCATAAGTGTTATTTACTGATGCAGACTTTCTTCAGTACAAGGTGAAAACCAATGACATTTATTGACACATATCCCCTTTTTGGTCTTTGTTCCATAGTAACTGTGAATTTAATTTCTGCATATGCGCATTTCGATAACTTATTTCTCTTCAGTGCAGATAAAATCTAAACGTTTGGAAGCTCATAAACTCACAGATATGTAAAAACTGATAGAGAACAAATAACCAATATGATCTAAATATAAAGCCAAAATCAGCTAAGGACAGAGCTTTGCATGAGGGAGATAAACATTCCATTAGTTTCTTGAGTGATATGAACAAAGCTTACATAAATTGAGATGTTTATTAATTTTGACAGTTGTCTTCTCTATTGCAGTATATTTCCTGCATTCTTTTATTTTGTTTTGTTAGGTAAGTAACAAAACCGTTTATCCGCTTACTTCAACGTAATTAATACGCATATCATTTATTTCACATTTCTAGCTTAAATTTAATCAGATGTTAAAATGCTTCAAATTCATAACTTGAATTAATACAAGTATCGTATATATAATAATATAATAATAAATGTCTACACTGCATTTCAATAAACTCGAGATATAGAGTCATCTGAATTGATGGCACTCATTAACAAATAAATCTACTGAGAATTGAAAAAGTATTGATTTAATTTGAATAATTTAGATTTTTTGTAGGCAGACTTTATCATAAAAAGAAGGTTTGCAAGTTTATGTCAGACAGTAGTAAACTTCGTGTCATTTAAAGAAAAAAAATCTACAGAATTTAAAATTATCTTTGCAAAAGCACTTATTTACATCAAAGAATTTCAATTTAAATATGAAATTCGGGCCATATTTTCACGTGAAAATCAATCTGGATTATACTGACCGCAGTCTCTGATAAAAAAAATATTTGGTATGAAAAATTATCATGGATTTACTTGTACATGCACTAAAAGTTACGAGAATCGTTGGATCGTATGTTACACACCGCATCTTAAAGTACAAAAATTCAATTAATACAAAACCTTTTGCGTCATTCTATTCTACTGCATGTTTCTGTGCTTAATGAGGAAATTTGTATACACGAGCAGTTTAAGAAACTTAACATGCATAAAAGAGTTGCACCAGGACAGGTATGAACAAGCATTGAAGTCTTTACTTTATAAGAAGTTGTTTAGCGGGGTGAACATACATAAAATTAGTTTGTACTGTACAACATCCTTAAGGATAATAACAAAATTGCCGAAAACAACCAATAGTTAAACAGTTTCACTTTACTATATAAATAACAAATAGCTAGGAGAGTGACAGAGCAGATTGTTATCACAAGAAAACATTGTCAACCGTTACAAAGCAGAGGTTGACAATGATTTTCGAGGGGTAACGATCTACTCTATCATCCTTCCAGCTTTATGTTATTCATTTTATAATACTGAATGATTTCCATTGCAATTATTATTGAAAATCACTGAAACATGGACAGAGGGTAACAGTGTAAAAATTGCCACCCGCTCAGCCATATGACAATTTTTGGAGTTGTTACCCTCGCAGCTTTTATAAAAATCTTACATACGATAGATTGAATTATGTAATTCATGTAATTAATTTTTTGTTAAGGAAAAATCTTCTTAAGTATAATAAATAACAAAATACCGAAGTCACTGTTAATTCAAATTCTGCATATGCGCATTTCGACAACTTATGTCTCATCAGTGCAGATAAAACCCAAACATTTGGAAGTCCATTAACCGAAAACGTGTAATAGATGATAGAGAGCAAATAATCAAAAGGATCTAAACAGAAAAGCCAAAATTCAGCTGACAGAGCTATGCATGAGGGAGACACTCCTTGGTTTTAAACAAAATTTTGTGAAATTTAGATATTGCAAGTTTAATCAAAATCGGTTTTCGGGTCAGCACCGAAGTACTGACTACTTGGTTGGTAAATTCCCTCGGGGACTAACAGTCCACCAACAGAGGCATCGGCCTGATGTGCATGATGTATTAAATGTTTATTAGAAATAAAACATCTATTATATGTACAGGATAATGTACCAGTACGATACAGAACGATTTAAACTTCAATTTTAATATTCTACCAAGACAAGCTAGTAGCCCTGAGACTCAGTCTGTATCGCTTACCTGACAAAATGTTTTTAAGCCATGGGTAGACTAATGACCAAAATTGATTTCTTTTTCAAAAGGGTCTAATGTTAGGGTGTGTGTTCTCCAATGGCAGCCATGTTTTCGTCAGACCGACCGAAATGATAAAATTTATGTAATGAAAACATCCCATACATCATAACAGTATAGTTTATTTAAATTTGCTTACAGTTACAACTGCACCATTGGCAATAACAGCAACAACAATAAGTGGCAGCAACATTAATTACAGCAGTAACAACAACAAACCGACAACAGCAACAACAATATCAGTACCCATAACAGCACGTACATCAACAATAAGTGACTGAACCGAACTGCCAGCCTTAAACGAATAATCCAAGGACATTGGAAATATCGGAAAAACAATGGCAGCAATCTTTTGTGTTCTTTGCATGTATATAAGTTACAAAAATAAGTAATCAAAAGCAATCATAAAAGCGGCAACTACAACTATAAATGCAACAAAAGAAAAAACATTTACAGCAGCATCAGCGACAATAACAGCACTAACAACAATAATTGCAGCAGTAACATCAACAAAACACCAACAGCAACAACGATATCAACAGCCAGAACAGCACGTACATCAGCAAAGTAAGTGAGAACAGAACCATGAGTCTAAAACTAATAATGCAAAGACAATGGATGGCAACATCGCAAATCAAAGGAACAACATGACACACATACTTACAAAGGTAAACAACACTCAATTAAAACCATTGATGAGATAAGGTGAACCGATAGAGTAAACATATTCTTCTTATAAGACACCCACCATGTTGAACATGCCAAAACAGGTAGCAAATTCAAATCCGACAGGGGAAACAACAATAAAGCTTTTAAAGGGAAACATATGTTGTCATCTGGGAAACAGATATCCCAAAGCAGTCCATAAGATCGTGATGTCGACCTTGAAACTTCTTAAATGAAAATTCAAGGAAGCTATTGTCTCGACCACAGTCAATTGAGTATCGAATGAGCTTGGAGATTTTAACTCCATACGACGGCGCTGTTTAAATATCGCTTCAAAAAAGGGGAAGTTGTCAATTGGAAAAGTGAGTCATCGCGTTTGTCATACAGCTTAGTTTAGCTTCAGGTCTGCCTCTGTTGTCAATTTCAAGATGTAGGTCAAGGACTGAGATCGATATGGAAGTGTTCAAGTATCCTTAATTTTGAGCTCTTTTGGATAGATCAGATGAAAATAAATCACCAAGAGTTGTTTAGAAACAAAATATTATTTATTTCAAGGAAGCTAAAATGGAACGATTTGGGCTAGTTTTTTCTCTTTATTTTGACGAAGCCCTTCCATACTTTCAGCCCCTAAGAGTGGAGAAACAGATCGGCTAGAAAAGGTGCACAGTTAGTGCCCTTAAAATTTCGATAGTCTTGAAAAACAAGTCCTCCAAACAGGACAAATATATTGTCGATCAGAAACTCTAAAAGTTTAATCTCTTCTTCTTCTGCATATTTTTTTCTCCGATTCGAAGTCATGTTTCACAAAGTAAGCTTGTTCTCTACCTATAACAATGTACCTATATCTTCGCATTCTACAAAGCCAGTATTCTCAACAGCAGAGGCAACAAAAAAGGAGCAAAAACAACACAGTAAACGCAGCAGCAGGAACAAAGACAATAAAGGAGGCAAAAACAAAAAATAGCAAGAGAACATCAGCAAAAACAATTACATTCTCAAAATCACTTACAACAAGAAGAGCAGCAACATCAATATCAACAGTAGCAACAACAATGACAGCCTCAACAACAACATTATCAGCAGCTATAACAACACTTACAACAACCAAAACAACAACAACAACAACAGAAACAACATAAGAGTAGCAAACAACGTAAATAAAAGCAGAAGAAAAAACATCAACAACCTCAGTATTCAGCACGACTCAATATAACACATGAGCAACTACGAAGTAAAATTTAAGTATGAAAAACACAAGGTTGGCACCATCAACGTCAACAACACAGACCTTACAAAAATGACGTTATGATGTAAAATAGGGCAATTTTAGAATCGGATCCAATGATTCCGGTGATCACATAAACGGTGCATTTGAGCCACATTTAGACGTGAAAACCATCCTAGTTTGTACTGACCTATCTTAAAAATTGTGAAGGATGTATATGAACAAATAACATCGAGACTCATTGTATCGTATGTTGTATACAGGATATAAAGTACAAAAAAATGTTTTTGTTTGTCAAAAAATAGCAAACTTTTGCGTAATTCTATTCTATTGCATGTCTCTGTGTCTAACAAGGAAATTTTTATTCATAAACGGTTTATAAAACTGAATGTGAATAAATGATTTGTACTTTACAGTGGTGTTATGACGAGTGTGAACATGAATTAAAAAGTCTTTGCTTTAGAATGTTATTTAGATATGGTTGACATGCATCAATCAGTGTGTACTTTACAGTGATATTGCAAGGTGAACATGCATTACAAAGTGTGCACGTCACAATAAGCCATTCAAAAAGTATGATGATCTACATTTTTTAAAAATATATCAGTTATATATTCAGGACATTGCACCAGTTCGAAATGGAAAAGCAATTACCTATATTTTAAATGAGCTGTCGAAACCGTCAATGTCATCAAAAATGCTGAATTTTTTTTTCTGTTTTCGATTGTTACCTTGCAGAGTTTGAATTGTACATTTAAAATTTGAGATATCAATTATGTTACCAAAGTAACAAAAACTGTACTAGAAATGGCATGTGAATAATATTGTAGGAAAATGACAGATATTCTACTTCATAGTGCCAGAAAAGGGGTTGTATATTCTTACACGCACCTGAAAGGAAACAAAAGTTTCGTCCTTGATAAAGAAATGCTATTTTCTTAAAAGTAACGGAACAATTCCAAAGGTCAATCATACACAATTGTTACATGCATATCCAAGCATATTCATTTTGAGATGCATAAGCAAATAAATAAATCTTAGATAAAACTTTTGTGTAGTGAAGGGGAATGCATGCAATTTTTTTATAATATTTTCAATAAGAGGTCAATCTTTTGCCTAGATTGTATTTTGAGAATTTTGAGAAGCGCAAATTTACAAAATTGTCCTTTGTGCAATGTATACATGTAAAGATAACCGAAAACATTAACAATAGGGTCGGTAAGTCTCGTTCAATTTTGAAACTTCCGGGTACAATTTTTGTACCCGGAAGTTGCATTTTCCACGACAATATATGACGTACCAAACAAATAATTAAACGTCATGTTTTGGCGGGAAACGTTTTCGAATTTTAATTTTATCGTGAAATCTCGGTGTCACATGACGAGACTTACAGACCCTATAGCCAAAAACAATTACAGGCCACGATCCACAAGAAAAAGACAAATAGAAAGACAAAACACAAACATTAACATGAACTCAGGACAGTCGGACTTGGTTTTTGCACTCGAGAGTTTAAACGGTTTATGAATACCAAAACCTCCTTTTCCATATAGTGTGATAAATATTCAAATAAAACCCAATACAAGTAGACTTCTAACTCCAAACCACTATCTTGAAAAAAAATGAGACGACATTTGGCAAGATGGAAACATCTATGTAGAAAGACAATTAATTACACGACGAAGCATTTCACTTCTCTTCCTATGATTAATTGCCAAAATAATGAGCTATATACATCTCCCCAAATACAGTTTATATTGTTAGCAGGTAAACTCATAAATCGTAACCGATATAAAAAAAAAAAACTGAGGTGGGGAAAATGTTCGACTCATCCTCAGGATGATTTGTCATGCAAAAAAAAATTTTGGGGTCGCGACCCCGGTTACGCGTTTTTGACCCCTAAATGTGCAAATTTCTCAAAGTTGTCGGATTTCGATATAACACAAAGAATTTTCTTTTAATTTTTTTGTAATAAAAAATGTGTGTCAGGATGGGCATTTTATAGTTTTTTAAGCAGTGTTTAATAGAAGTTTGTCAATGGCCAGCTGATAAAGTGAGTGAGATAAGGATTTTTGATGGGAAACATTGGGATAGTAAAAAAATGAAATTGCTAGTAATGATAGTTTCAGAAGTTCTTTTATTATCATATTACTTATTAAAAAATGACTGTATGCTTATTTACAATTTAAGGTTAATTACTCCAAAAAACAAAAGACTTTCAAGAGCCTAAACCGCTCACCTGGGCCATGGCCATACATACTGTCAAATAAACCTCTGTTAAAGGCTCTCATTTTCAAACATATTTTAAGAATCTTTTGCGTTATAGGACCCAATATTACATTAATTTCCTTATTGACCCTCTTTGATAGGGGATGATCTGCAGGAAGAGTTTTCTATTGTGCCTAATTTTCCAACCAGCCAAATGGTTTCAGGAGAGGATCTTTGAACATGCTCTGATATTTAAGTATGTTCATAACTCGTGACCATTTTGGATAAGGTGCAGTGCTGAAAAACACCTCGTTTTGAATGAAATATGTTGGATAAAATGTGATTTAGTTTGGTATTAATTATTATATAGTTGTAAAAGAGAAAAAGAGATTTGAATGTGTTTTCTATAGTATCCCATGTTAAACAGTATACCGCTTTGGTGCAATTTTGGATAAGGGATCGGTGACATGGTAACAGGTCAGCACCTCAAAAGTAACGTTCTACCATGTATAGTTTAAATTGGTTCAGGGTTCTCTAAAAAAAATTTGTAAGCATTTCACATAGGGTTAATTTCAAGTTGATGGTCATTTTTATAACAGATCGGCACCAAAGTAACAACTCTTCTCCAAAACCTTATTAATTCCATTCATATTAAGTTGGGTTTTAATAGCCATTCTTTGTAAACACTTGAATTATTTTGGCACGCATGGTAATGAAATTATATGAAATTTGTTTCACACTTCCACATCAATTTAGGAAATTCATTTTGATAAAAATATCGTTGCTAAGGCAACTGGTTGACATGACAACAGTCAGCAATAGATGCAAATTGTCAATTTTTGACATTTTTAACCCTGAATATATCTTTTTTTGCGTGTGGTAGTAATGACAAACAGTATTCCATTTTGCATATTTACCTTCAGTGAAAAAATTACAGAGATTACCTCCGTCACATAAGTTATCAAAATAGCTATTTTGTAATTTTTTTCAAGAAATATGTGATTTTGAATGGGGAGTACTTTTATAATCTAAGTTATAAATAATTGGCAAATATTGCATAACTATATGCATTGGCCTATTAACCACTTTTTAGGGTACCATATGACCTCTGACCTTGAACTTCACAAATCCTTATAATTTTTAAAGGTCATACATTTGTCCCTTTTTGTTTTAATATTTTCATTTTAAAACAGAGGCTTCATAAATTTTTCTAGTTTGTGAAATTCCTCTGATGACACGGGTTTTGATCTATCTTGTATGTGTGTAAATAATCTCATTGCAATGCATCACAATTCACGAATTAAAATTGACCTTGAACTTCATCTTTAAAAACAAATTATTCATATAGCATAAATGAACAAATATTAGACATGATTGGTGGAATAATAAAACAGAGACACCTTATCTCTATTTATATGTATATGAAGATCTAAGTATGCATTTTCTGTACTGACCAATATTTAGACAAGTTCCTCGCTGTTGGATAACGGATTGACATCAAAGTAATACTTGGACAGCACCTCGTAACTATCGTTCATTCTATGTTTGGTACCACGCCATCTAACATAAAGAAGTTGCTTACAGAAAAGGTTTACAACTGATTGGCCCAAAGTGATGGCAAACGCTAACTCATAATTACGATACACCTCACCAACGAAGTGCATTTGTTTTCCTCTGTGCACTCGAAAATAAATTGAAGGCGCCAATTTCAGTGAAAACGAACATGTTGAGGCAATTGGCTATAATTTCATATATCGGTGAACTCATAGAACTTCAAGATGAAGAACAACAATAAAACAACGGCAGTAGAATACCGAAGGAACAAAGGGGTGAAATTCACAAAAATCGAAGTCCAAAGACAGGGCAAAAACGAGAACACAGAAAACAATGACGTTAGACACAAAAACAATGACGCCAGACAGACACAAAGCACAGAACCAGAAACCACAACATTCAGAACAAAGGAACTCACAGTGTGAACTCCAGTGAAACTGAGAGTGACACCAGGTGCTCCGGAAGGGTAAGCATGTCCTGCTCTGTTAACAGCACCAGTCACACGGTAAGTGAGGCATATATGTTTTTGAGAGATCTGTTAGGTAGCTGATTGTGTTAATGTCATTTGCTAACCTTGAGACAAAACCAATTGAAAATCATGGTACATGTTACTTCTCTAACCCTCAAACAGTACCAAGTTAAATTTTGAAAAGCTTTTGTAATCATCAAGTATTCAAACATG
>MJUU01051912.1:26770-65429 GCA_002080025.1 Modiolus philippinarum | reverse complement strand
GGGGGGGGGGTCTTATGAAATTTAGGGACCAAGTAGATGTAGGGGAGCTGATTGTTTTCATCGTCCGCTTTGATGCCAAAGGATTCTAAAACAGAGTTGTGATTTTCAATAATCTCCTCCCTTGATAGTGTAGTGGGAGTATAAGTTGGGTATTTTTATGACCTATCAATTCACATCTCCTTAACCATACAGTCAAGATGGTGTTTCTTACATACTAACAGTATGTTGTGAGAAGCTTTGTCTGCAGGGACGTAAATTTCATGCAGGTTGTCCATAGTTTTTCAATATCAAAATTTTCACGGACACCATGAAATACATAGACACTATAAACTAAATAAAAGCAAGAGAGGGCGCCCGTTCTACAAAAAAATTTTAATCTTGTTTACGCTTGCTAAGCTGTAAATAAATGAGGTATAGTCATAAACAGTAAAAAGATATGGCCACTTAACCCTGTGATTTTTTTCTTCAATGGATATTTTTTTCCGAATGCATCTAATCTACCAAGAACGATATATAAAGGTTGCCATCTGTTAAATACTCTTTTATCATAGAATGGATTCATATAATCGAGCTTTTAACCCTCTTTAACAAAAAAATTGTCAAAGAAAACCCAAGAACCTAAATAAGTAAATAAACTTGAGGTCATTTGAACAATTAAATATTTCAACACTCTGAACAGAAATTGGAATTGGTTCTCAGTGTCCTTTAGATAGTATTAACGTCTCAAGCATTTTGAAATGGTTTGTGATTGATATAGGGTCTGTAAATCTCGTCATGTGACCCCCGAGAATTCAGGATAAAATTGCAATTCGAAAACGTTTCCCGCCAAAAAATTACGTTTGGGAAGTTGAAGGTTTTGTTTGAAACGTTACATATTTTTTTAAAACTGCATCTTCCGGGTACAATGTATGTGCCCGGAAGTTACAAATTTTCAAGAGATTTACAGACACTCAAAAATAATTATATGGATATCAAGACAAGAAAGCAAACAATTTTTTTACACTATTTTCAATAACATTTGAACATATTTTGAAAATGGCCCATCATTGGAGCAAAACTAAAACTGCAGTTGATTTTGGCTTTACTTTTAGGTCTTGTTGGTACCTGTGCGGGTTTATTAAATTGGTCTTTTTATAATTAGTATCTCATGTTAAAATATTAATAAATTGTGTTAGACAAGAAATTGAAAACAGGGACAGAAGAAAGAAGAGAAGGGCTTGGTGAAGGAGAAAGGGACCGGGGAAAGAAAAAAGGTATACCCAGAGTAGTCATAATGTTTGTTATTATTACCAACATGATAAAACGGTCACATTGTCCTTTGTATGACAGAAGGTTTATAGTTATTTGTGTAAGATTAAAAGAACGATTGAAGTATTTTGCTAGATATTCATGTATTAGGAATTTATTTTGAAAAGGATAATATTCATAAGAATACAAATACAAATCGGCTGGTAAGAATGCACACAATGCGCTATAATTTCCAAAGGAATACTATCAAAGCAACAACCAAAAATAAGGATCACAAATTGAAATACTGTATAATTCAAAATACACTTCAAAAACTGAACATTTTGGCTTTCTTGGTCCCTTTGAAGAGCAACAGTTGATAGTAAAGTACTTTTATGTATAAAATGACTTTTTAATTTTAACAAAAAAACTACTCAATAATAAATGTTTCCAAAGATGAACAAACAAATAACTCAATTGTAACTTATCAAATTTGATGTTATATTCTTGACCGATTGAATATATTAGATAAAGATAAATGAGGAGTTGAGATAAATTATATATTATCATTCAATAATAAATAATTTATCATTCATTTGATTCAATGGCCGCCGGGTCAGAGATCACAGTGAATAAAAACAAAGCTTAAATTTGTGTCAATCCAAGTGGATTCTGCAGTATGGAATAATTGGAGACAGCAACATTTCCTGCAGACAAAGTGGTGAAAATATAATACGTTCGTATCTATTATTTCTGAAATTTTCTACACTGAATTTTTTATGTTGTAATACATTTCTTTTTTTTTTACTTTATGCACCCTCTATTGGCTGGACAAACGTTTTGTCAATTTCAAGCTTGTATAATATATAATATAGCATATCCCTCCTCCTATTTAGGCGTTCAAAAAGTGATTTTTCAATATTCAGTTGTAGCAGAATAATTTGATCTCCTGCAGTAGTTAAGACTGGGTGGTTTTTCGACACTATGTCCAGATATATCAAAAGTATGTCCAGATATACCAAAAGTTACAAAATAGCTAGGAATAATACAAGTCATGTAATAAGAAGGATAACAGGAAATATCTAAGATGGCTAAAAATTACAACTACATGCTACAATCATGTCCGATTTGAAAACGGTAGGAGTGATGTTTTTGATTTCAAAAAATGAAGTTTAACAACGGTTATAGTAATATGGCATTAACTGTTTTGAGTGGTTTGAAATCATATGATAAAGAATTGGTCGTTGTGCCAGGGCATATGTGGTTGTGTTAAAACCATTTGACAACCGAATGCAATCAAGTCAGTAAAACAACATTATGGTAAATAAAGAAAAGAAAAAGTGTCAATAGTTGAATATTTTGGCAAATAAAAAGTGTAAAAAATATTCATGAAATTTTGATTGTGTTCATTGAGTTAATGATCAGATGTGCTTTAATAATTTTAGAAAAAAAAAAGTTTTTGGAAACACAAGCACAGAAAACTTTTTAAAATTTTTTTTTATTGAGACCTCTTCCTTATTGTAGCACTTTGTAGTAACAGGGAATTAGATACATGACGAAAATTACAGATGATGTTTTCTCACGGAATTTTGTACGAAAGTTTAAGGAAACTGACTCAATGATCCAGTTTTTCACCTCTCATAATGATTTGATGGAACTGGACCGTGCTTACTTTCCGGGGGAAATTCGATCGATCCAAAATACCCCTGGAAAGACGATCATGGCAGAAAATGGCGTTATGACAACGATTGGAGGGGCGGTTTTCATTGCAACACGTCTAACAGCGCTACACTAGAAGGATTCACAACATAAAAGCAACTAAAGAGCACTCATCATCCTGGCCGTTTACATGTAAATGACTTGTTAACATGTATCATCAAATCTAAAAAATACTTGATTAACAATAACAATGATTTTTGATATGTTTTCAGGATATGAAGCACAAAATACATTGATGCTGATGCAATTCCATGGCCGCACAAGCTTTTATAGTTTTGGTTTTTGTCAGTGTGGCAGTAATTGAAGCGTTATTCTTTAGTGTGGTTCTGGCTGGCTGGAGTTCATACATATATGTACTTATAGGAAGGGGGTTTTATGCACGTCTCTGTCGGGAAAACTCTACCAGACTTTCCGATACAGGTTGGAATAACAGCAACTATAACAACAGATCGTCAGGATCATGCGTAGAGCAGCAAGAACAATTGAATCTTCTATACACAATCTCACAAACAGTTGTTCAGATTCTCATGTTGTCTTGGGGATATCTAACGTATAACTATGGATCCGTTAAACCTAAAATATTATCAATGTAAGTATAATATTTATGGTATAACTAATTGACCGTCGTGAATATCAATAAAAATGTCATGAGTTCCGAAGATTGCAGAAGAAAAAAACGAGTTGCGGAACTTTGTTCCGCAACGAGTTTAATCCACTGCGTTGATCGACACGAATGACATTTTGATTGATATTTATGATGGTCGATTAGATATGCTTTTTATTATATAGATTTTCTACTCAAAACCGAGATTTCAGATGCGGATTTTTTTTCATTTCAAAACGCCAGTTGTTTACTTGACGACGATATTGTGACGTCGCTTCATTAAGACGTCATCCGGTGACTAGAAATCCTTTATTTGATAATTCACCGATATTTACATAATACACCCATGTTATTTTGGGGTATCTCAAGTATAACTATGGATCCGTTAAACCTAAAATATTATCAATGTAAGTATAATATACCCATGTAATATCTTGCGGATATCTCACGTATAACTATGGATCCCTTAAACCTAAAAACATATCAATATAAGTTTAATATTCACATGTTACATCTTCGGGATATCTGACGTATAACTATGGATCCGTTAAACCTAAAATTTATCAATATAAGTATAATATACCCATTTTATATCTTGGGGATATCTCAAGTATAACCATGGATTCGTTAAACCTAAAATACATTGACAACTCTGGACGTCTGAAAACAAAACTTTACGACAAGCGTGATTATTTCGACTTTCCAATAGTGAACTTCCCGTTTTTGAGCAGTAATATTCCCACTTCTCCGGCATATGGCGTTTTTATTTCCCAACTCATTCGCTATTGCCGTGCCTGTAGTTTGTACAGCGATTTTGTCAACAGAGCGAAATTACTGTCTCAAAAACTTATATATCAAGGGTATGTTCAGTCACTGTTGCAATTGTCACTTCAGAAGTTTTACGGTCGTCACCACAGATCTTCAACACCATAATTTTACTGGCTGTGTAATGGGTGCCATGCGTGGAGCAGATCATGCTTACCCTTCCGGAGCACCTGATGATACCTCAGTTTTCATAGGGGTTCACACTGCTAATGCTTTAGTTTTGTGGCGTTTTTGTTCATTTTTGTTTGTATGTTGTGTCTGTGTCATACTGTCTAAATTCGTGTTGCTGTGAATTGCCGTGATGTTGGATTTATGATTTTGGAATTTCCCCTTTCCTCATTCTTGCTTCGGTATTCGTTTGCCGATGTATATCATCAATATAAGTATAATATAACCATGTTATATCTTGGGGATATCTCACGTATAACTATTGATCCGTTATACTAGTCCATCAGCCAGAGCTGAAAAGCCCTCTAATAACAAAGTTTGTGTGATACCCCTGTAGACCGCATTTTATTCGCATAAAATAATCCATATATATTTGAATTAATAATTTCCGTTTGTTGTACTGAAAATAAGAGCGTGTAAAATTGTTTAAGGTGTCTCGGTGGTATTATTCCGCCATTTTTGTTTTATACTTGTTCAATTAGGTTTCATACATTTAGAAATTTAACAAAATAATTACTAAAACTGTTAAAAAAGTTCCAAAGTATTTGAATTTTTTATTCCTTATCCATTTTACAACATTTTCGTTACCAAAAGTTGAACTAAAACACATGTGCTTTAAATCTGTAGCTGGATATACGGAACACAGAAATTTACCAAGGGAGATAATTTGAAAAAAAAGAATTTCATATAGACATCACTAGAGAAATTTCAAAAATTTATCTCACTTATTTTAACGGTGACCCTTAATTTTTATTTTTTTATATGCAAACAATATAATGAGTTTAAAAAACACATGCAAAGTATAAACAAAATCTATAATATATTTTAAAATTTATCCACTCATATAGCTATTTACCTTATCATTTCTTTGTAAAATCCTAAAAAAAAGAATTTTCAATTTCATTTTTTTTTTACTTAAATGCACTGTGACCCCCAACATTTTATTTTATATTTTGAATAAGGATACAATTGTGTCTCTTCACAGAAAATTTCACAAAATTCTATAATAGGAAATTAATACTCTGTAGACACCTTAAACTTCCGATGTTAAGACGTACCCTTTTGGACGGCATACTTTTCTATATTTTTGGCATAATAAATTTTTGTTTTCATTATATTGAATTTTTCTAATCACTGAAATTCTGCAACTTAGGCACATTAACTAACTTCATTTGACATGTTCAACACGGCGGGTGTCTTATAAAAAGCAGGAGATGCTTACTCTACCGGTACACCTGATCTCACCCATGGTTTTTATTGGGTCCGTGTTGTTCATCTGTATGTGTGTCATCATTTTTCTTTTTTGTCCTGTACTTAAGTGTTGTCCTTGTTTCTTAGTGTGTCCGATGTTGCCATTGTCCATGGGTTGTTCGTTCGCTCTTCTGATTGACGGTTCGGTTCTCACTTACTTTCATACGTCATTACATCTTCAAATACACGTTACAATAATGGAATATTGGTACCTGGAAGTGTTGTACCTAAACGTCACCAAAGGTTTCATATATTGAGTAAAATTTTATAAGACACACAAATTATGTTTAAAATATGTCGAAAATATGTAGTGACATTACTTAACAATCATTTGAATCAATCACCATATTTTTCATTTACTAGGCACTCCCCCAAAAATACGATTTACCAACATTTTTAATGCTACATCACATTCCGGAATTCAGAGTTATATCGGATATGTAAAGTATCTATAAATAGCATGCTTAGCCTATTACATTGTCATATTTTGTCTATTATTGCACACTTGCAATTACTAATTGAAACATACATTGCATAACAATGTCATAAGTTATATAAAAGTCAATGTAAAAGGTCTTTTAGGCTATCACAAGAGGTTTATTCTTTCGGGTCGGTTTGACTGGTATTCAGAAAAGGAGCATTTGATTTGTAGTCTTCGGTATGTCAGTGGTGCTAATATAACTTTGTACTTCAGAATATTTGATTGTGGCAATGTATAGTAAGTGTAGTTTGAATGCTGTCGGTTCCATTTTTTTTTTTTTTTTGGAAAGGGGGGGGGATTTTGTAACCGTGTCTCCTAAATTGTAAAATATGTGATTAACATGAATACTTTGGTTTTACCTTTTCCATATGTACTTATGTCATTTTTGCTACCAGTACAAATGACCTTATACAAAAAAATGTAGTAGATATTTGAATTTATTTCATATTTTGATTTAGTAATTGCTATTCTCAACAAAAAAACATTAAGTTTGTGAAACGAACACACAGAAATTTATTTGAACGAACGCTTAAAAGGTACATGTTTCAGAATGCAATAGTATAAATGTGCACAACCAATCCTGTTCTGGAGTTTGATATAATAGCATGAACATTTGTTTCTCAAACAAATGCATGTTGATTGCCTTTAATTACAACCTCATTATCTGTAGTGATTTAACATTTAAGTGGAGTTTTGTCTGTTGTCTTTCTCTGGATAACAGGAATCGCCACGGCAATTTCTGCACATGACTCTCGTATACATCTCGAAAACTTTTAAATAAATGGTCAAAACAGACAAGATTAATTAATCAATATATATATTTACCATTGTTTTTAAATTCATTGCTATTATCTTAAGAGTGTAAAATTATTTCATTAAAGAACGAGCCTGCTCTAGCTTCCTAACTGTTTTGAATCAAAAACTCCTTTGTTTCAATTACATAGAAGCCTATAGGTTAATAGTTGTGCTATGTTTCTACAATACTACAGAAAACTAAATTTCAGGGTACATGTATTTGTCCCTGTATGTGTTATATATATTGCAGTTTCTATCCTGAATTTGAATCTTGAATTAGAATAATTATTCAGTGCGTAGGTGAGACTAATACCAGTTGTTATGTTTACAATTGAGTCGTGCAGCTGTTTGTAAATAAACCTACACTCCATTTAGAGAAAATATATAAATAAATAAAATAAGCAAGACAATAACATAAACTGTTGCATAACTACGGAGCTTTAATTTACATGTAAAAAATTCTGCTTCCATCGGGACAGGGACACTATAAGACTGATAACGTATTTTCTGTTATTAGGATTCTGTGGTTAAACTGGCATAATGACCATCACAGAAATAATGCCAAAGTGGTTGGTAATCATCATGCAACATTATGCTATAACAATGAGCCACCCATTGTAAAAATAATCCAGTGATGGGCATTAGTGGTTTAACATTTTGGTCATAGATTGTTGCAGGCACTGTCAGCTTTAGAAAAACACTAATCAAAGCAATTAAGGTTTAAAAAATCATGGAAAATGATAGGCAACACTAACAAAGAGGAAAACTATCAGGGCATACAATCATAACAGGCCTGTAGCTTCATATACTGGGCATCAAAAGAAACAAACCACCTGTTCCATGTCGTCCAGCTTCTGAAATATTTAAACATGAAAACTATCAATTCCTCGTTTACTTATATAAAATTCCAAAGGTAGAGAACAAACAAACCTATTTTCGTAAAAACAAATTTTACAATGAAGCAACAGCAATTTGTAAGAAAAGTGAACGGAGACAAAAGTCACAGAAAACGACCCAGTTGTAAAGTCTTTTATACAGAGTTACCAAAAAACAGTTAATCCTGTTCTTGTCTCAACGTAAGGGGCAGCAAGGGATTAATTTTCATTGTTATTAGTAATTTTTGCATTTTTAGTGAAAAAGATATTTTTAGAAAACATGTGAAATTGAGAATTTAAAAAATCTTCCATTTTTCAGAATTTTGTTTACATGATCACAGAAACATCAGCATGTAAAAGAATTAACATGTTCTGACAAGTATTTTAAGAGATATTTTGAGTACATGTAGAAAAACACGATAACAGTAGTGCGTTTCTTTTGATGATCATTATATTAGACATCTCCCCTCCTCTGATATCTTTTTGAATGTGACATGGAAACTTTATAGTCAAAATTAAATTGATGAACTAAGAGTCAGTTACAACATATTGAAGGCCTATATACTTGTTTTCAGTAACTTTAGAGGAGTTCAATCATTTCAATCAACATTGATCTTTTTTTGGTGAAAAGAACTAGTTGTCTCCCTTAATTCAATAAAAGACCTATTATTAGGCTGATGCAAATAAAGTATAAATAGATTCAAATACATTTGTGACTGCATGATTACTGTAAGGATTAGTTTAGATTTGTTTTTGGTTGTCTGGATATTTTAGGGTACCCCTAAACTGACCCCTGTTGTACTATTTTCCGCATATTTTTTCAAAGTACAACATTTAAAAAGTAAGTTCATATATTGCCCTACTATTTCGTGCAAAGAAATATCGGTCTACAGGGGTATCCAGCAAAAATATTTTTTCGGGGTCCGGCTGATGGACTATACCTAGAATATCATCATTATAAGTATAATATTCCCATGTTATATCTTGAAGATATCTCACGTATAACTATGGATCCGTTAAACCTAAAATATTATTAATGTAAGTATAATATACCTATATTATCTTGGGGATATCTCACGTATAACTACATGTATGGATCTGTTAAACCTAAAATATTATCAATGTTAGTATAATATACCCATGTTATATCTTGGGGATATCTCACGTATAACTATGGATCCGTTAAACCTACAATATTATCAATGTAAGTATAATATACCCATGTTATATCTTGGGGATATCTCACGTATAATTATGGATCCGATAAACCTAAATTATTATCAATGTAAGTATAATATACCCATGTTATATCTTGGGGATATCTTACGTAGAACTATGTATCAGTTAAACCTACAATATTATCAATGTAAGTATAATAAACCCATGTTATATCTTGGGGATATCTCACGTATAACTATGGATCCGTTAAACCTACAATATTATCAATGTAAGTATAATATACCCATGTTAAATCTTGGGGATATCTCACGTATAATTATGGATCCGATAAACCTAAATTATTATCAATGTAAGTATAATATACCCATGTTATATCCTGGGGATATCTCATGTATAACTATGGCTCCGTTAAACCTAAAATATTATCAATGTAAGAATAATATTATAATATTAATAATTGGATATTTTCATAATGACCCTGTTATGTGTCAGAGGTTTGTAATAACGGCATGAGGATAGCTGTAATGGCAACGCCGAGGGCCATTTCAGCATCCGATCGCCATTACATTTTGTATTACAGACCGAGGACAAATAACAGGGTCATTATGAAAATACCCATTTCTTAAAACTTTTATTAACCAGATTAATGATCTTAAAAAAGATTGATAAGTGAATGTAAATGTATATAAAATAATTTTCATTTTTTTACATGAAAGGTCGTAAATTTTTACATGAAAAGTCGTTTGTGGGATCACATATCTGAAACAAAAAAGTTGATATATAAGATTGTACCCTGCTTAAGTACAAAAAAACTATTTTAAATTATGTATATCTTTGAATCCCTTGTGATGGGATGAGTAAAACGAGAGGTCACAAGTAGGGTCAAATATCTGAAACAAAAAAGCTTCTCCATACAGCTGTATTAAGATTCACCCCAATCAACAAAAAACATCTTTTTTGAAAAAATCAAGAAAAGATGTATATTTTCGGATCCCTTGTGATGGGAGGATTAAAATGAGTGGTCACAAGAAGGGTCAAATATTTGAATAAAAAAAAAATTATTCTCCATACAGCTGGAATAGGGTTTACCGCTGAAGTACAAAAATTTTTTTTAAAGAAAATCAAGAAAAGAGGTATATTTTCGGATCCCTTATGATGCGATGATTAAAATGAGTGGTCACAAGTAGGGCCAAATATTTGAAACAAAAAAGTTATTCTCCACACAGCTGGATTAAGGTTTACAGCTGAAGTACAAAAAAAAATATTTTTTTTAGAAAATCAAGAAAAGATGTATATTTCGGATCCCTTACGATGAGATTATTAAAATGAATGGTCACAAGTGGGTTCAAATATTTGAAACAAAAAAATTATTCTCCATACAGGCTGTAAATAGTGGTATGAACTGAAAGCAGTTTCTTTAAATCTCATTATAAACTTCTGTGTCTCGTGATCAATAATGGCCCTGTAATAATGCCATGTTTTCTGGCTGTAATGGCCCTGCTTTGGATCTTGTAATAACCGGTTGTGAAAATTTCTCCCTGATAATAAATGGGCATTTTCTATCATATTGTATTTAGCTGGTTAATAAACCAATGTTATATTTTGGGGATATCCCACGTATAACTATGGATCCGTTAAACCTAAAATATTATCAATTAATAAACATGTACCTATGTTATATCTTGGGGATATCACACGTATAACTATGGATCCGTTAAACCTAAAATATTATCAATATAAGTATAATATACCTATGTTATATCTTGGGGATATCTCACGTATAACTATGGATCCGTTAAACTCAAAATATTATTAATGTAAGTATAATATACAAATGTTATATATGGAGGATATCCCACGAATAACTATGGATCCGTTAAACCTAAAATATTATCAATATAAGTATAATATACCTATGTTATATCTTGGGGATATCTCATGTATAGCTATGGCTCCGTTAAACCTAAAATATTATCAATGTTAGTACTATATGCCCATGTTATATCTTGTATATCGTACTGAAAACTATTGCGCAATATTACTTCGACATAATAACCATATTTTCAGGAGAGGGGTGGTCCTTTTTGAGGACTCCGGATTAGAAGTTTTTAAGCTCGGGATTTTTATGATTTAATAAATAAATACACTGGGAATCGGGATTTCATCAGTTATTAAGTTCCTTTGCAGTTCGATATTCGAGATTTAGAAAAAAATAATTTAGGATTACGGGATGAGACCCCGGCTCTGACCCCCCTCTCAGGCGAAAAAAAGAAAATAATGACGATAGATACAGAAAGACAAAGGGTATGGTATTGACAAATGCATAATCAGGAACCATAAAATATCAAATACACGTGAACAACTTTAGTTACATGTACTTTTGCTGATGTTGGTTCCAATATATAATGATAAAATTAAGTAGACAAGAAAACCAATCAAATAGATTCAGATAAACTTTATGTATATAAACTTTTGCAATATTCAAATAATAAGACAGTAGTGAAAATATTGATTGCAGTTAGTAGGTACTCCAACAAAAAAAATTGAATGTTCACATTCAATGAATAAAACGGTGCAAAAGGATAGCTATCTGCTTACATAAAAAGAAATTAAACTTTTTATCTCCAAAAAATTAGATTAAGGATTAATTAACATAATTTTAAAAAATACAATTTCTCCACTACCGGTATTGGTTTCATTCTCAATTACCAGTTCTATTAAGAGCTATAGAAAAACTGGTTCCAAATTATTTTGAGTTACGGCACTTTGGCCACTAATAATGATAAACTATGGCGAAAATTCAAGAAAACTGCAAAAACAAGTAAAAGTTAAAGTTAAAATTGCCGTGCACCTACGTGCATTCATGAATCATTATGAAACTTTGCAGTTGAAAAGTATGGGTTGTAATTTAAATACAACACTTAACGTGCGTCTTCATGCACCATGTCACCATTATGTATTTGTGCTATGAAAATTGATAAATTATCAAACTTTGCTTACAAAAGTCTTCGTTGGAGTACCTACAGTTAGTTTGCTATAAACAAATCATGTACAGAAATAATAAAGGTTAGGTTAAACACTATGCATTATTTTACGATCTGCATTTTCATTTTTTTAGCTTTATGGCAATACAAATGACCAACATATTTTTTTTAAAAAGACCGATTTACGGTATAGAGTTCTGCAGAGTCATTTCGACAACTATAGTGTCTTTTCAATTTTCTCTTTTTAATATTTTGCAAGACAAATTGACTATATTTTTTCCAGGTAAGTTGTTGTCATGACATGTTGACAGATATTCCACGACTGTATCATCAACGACAGACACCAACCCAATTGTCTTTGAATTGAATGAATTATTTTGAAGTTTCATTGGGATATGAAAGGGTTGATCGAAGCACATTTTTAATGAAGCGCGGTAGCGCTTCATGTTGAAAATGTGCGCCCGGTCAACCCTTTCATACTCCTATGAAACTTCAAAATAATGCATTCAATTCTTATAATTACATTTTAAACCCGAAATATAAAAAACAACTTTATTCCAGGGAAGTACATCATGTACATTGGGATTCTATTTTTACAAATTCATCCGACACGTGAACTTGTGGTCAAATGTGTTTCATGGGAAATGCAACTTCACATTGATATGCCACGTGATCGATGTTCACCTATCAAATTGACGGAATTCAAATGAATATTCATGAAATGTAATAGTTTTGGGGCGTGTTTTTCATACAAAAAATATTGCAGACAATAATGGACGAATCTACTTGTGGGCGAGTCTGTTATCGGATACAATATTTGAAATATCAGAAACAAAACTTCTTTTATTCTTTTTATCGGTAATTAACTAAATCATTTTAATAGAACAAATTTTGAAATTAAAATCTATTTTAATGAAATCGGGAAATTGATTATTGATTAGTATAAGAAATTGTACGATCTTAGTGGTTTTTGTAGATGTATATTTCTTTGTGTACATTGATGCGCTGATTGGCAAAGTAGCCCATTGGCTTAAGATACTTTTCAGTATTCGAGCAGAAACAAATGCTGAAAATATTTGCCTCATTACATCAAAGAAAATTAATATAAATTACCGATGAATTTGAAAAATCACAATATCTTAAGTGCAGATGGACATATTTATCAATTGTTTTGAAAAATCCATGTTTCCTGCCAAAAGCGCAAACTGTCACTCTCTGATTTAGGTCAATTTATTTTGGGCCTTTTAACTGGGTTTAACTTCATGTGCTCCTAAAATTCTTAGATTTTTTTTCTATGGCCCCAAAAGACTTATCAGACAATATGCAGAACTCAAAATTTACTGCGATTTTTTATTTATCTGTTAACAGTCGAATATAGAATTCTCAATACTTTTCACGTCTGTGTATGGAGAATATAAAGACGTGTCATTTGTCTCTTTTAATTCTTTAAACTAAAGAGTTCATAAATATGCATTGTAACTTTTAATTTATTTATTGCAAACCCAAACTGAATATTATTTTCAATTTTTTTTTGTAGGACATTATTTGTTGGTGGGATGTTGCTGCTTGGGTTTGCTAGTCCAGGTCAGTCAATGATAAAAAATAAATAATCATATTTATAATCATTTTTGACCAAGGTTACATATAAAAAGGTGTGAAAAGGGTCGATTTAATTCAATATGATACAGCGTCTTTTACGATAATTAAAGATCATTTTTTGCATGGATTGTCAATCTGTGTTGATGTTTCCTGTTGTTATTCGGTAAACAAAAATAAAAATAAAAAAAGATAAAAAAAATATTTACTTATTAAATTCTTGTGATTGGGAAAGACTATTTTCCACTACTTATACTTGTGTGTAAATTTATCTGTTTATAACATGTTTTCAGTATATTTGGCACTATTTTGAGTGTATATAGATTCCTACGCACAATTTTATGGGGACAGATCGTTTTTCGTTGTCTTGACACCAACCATTTGAAACAATTGATAGTTGTAAATAAAGAAACTAAACAAACAATCATAAGTCAGCTGCAAAGAGAAACACCGGTTATTAAGACATCAACTCAAAGAAGAAGTTAGAGTTACCCAAGCTTCTCGCCATGTGAACATTTGCCTAGGTCAACCGGTGAGTGTGACATCCTTGGATCAACGGTCCCCAGTGTACAATTTTCTTAATCAACCTCATGCATGAAAGTTATAAAATTTTTCATACAACATGACACTTTTCATAAAACAACGGTTTGTCACCCTTCGAAAAAAAGATAACCCTTGGAGAGCACTTGGACGACTGATAAATCATTGAGTCGAACTGCAAGTAGTGTAAAAAAAATATTGTGCTGACACTTAGGCGAATATAAATGCATTAGGCCGAAAATACAGAAACTCGTATCAATAGAAAAATGTAAAGTATGCATGTTGCTAAATGTACAAGGAGATAAAATCAAGTAGTGATTGTTTTTTAGGACAACACGTACAAAAATCTCTTGCTACAGATCTATTTTAATTATTATGAAAAGTTTGACACGATATATTACATAATTTATTTTAGGTTATGAATTGATGATTGTTCCAGGACTTGTCGGTGTCGGAGTTGGAGGTCTCGCAGTTCTAGTCTTAAATATGAAGGTTTGTTTCTTTAAAAATATTTATTAGACACTGCAAATGATATGTCACTTAATAAGGTATAAAAGAGATGGATCAAAATGCTTTGCTTTACATTGCCTCCATCGTGTGGTTCATTTATTATTGGTTATAACAATTTGTATTGATTAAACAAAAAAGGATATGGAATAAATGCACTTGAGACGACGTCTCCACAAATACACAATAACCCCCCCCCCCTAAATGAGAATGAACAACGACAAGAGAATACCAAGGAACAATGGGAATGATGATTATAACAGTCAAAGTCCAAAGATACGACAACTGAGAATAACAAAGACAAACCAATAACATGAGACAGCCACAAGGCACGGAAATAAAATAAAAACGACATTAAGAACTAAGGTACTCATAGTGTGAACTCCCATTGATCTCGGAAGTGACACCAGGAGCTCCGGAAGGGTAAGCATGTTTTGCCCCGCTAACGACACCCGTCACACTATCAGTGATGCATATATTATTTTGAAAGATCTATTGAAGTGAAATTGTCCGTTTTCGTTTGGGACACAGACACGCCATATCTTTCAATGAAGTCTTTGTGATGGCCATAGAATTTCTGAAGGTATGAAAGTAACAAAGGCTGATCAAATCCCCGACTTAGCATCTTTTGAGACGTTGTTCTTGCTCTATTAGAAAATCACTGTACTAACTACATGCTCCACAGTAACGAATCAACAGTGAAATGTACTCTGCATAGGCTGGAGAGGTAGCTATGTTGCTACTCTGAAAGGATAAGTTCACAATTGGGCAGTTTAAATCATCAGGTTTGTTTTTACAGCTTAGATTCCAAAGGTCAGTCTTCATTAATGTATATTAAAAGACCTAAGTACGAAGCTGAAGTAGGTGTATCAGTAGTCTCCTTTATTTCAAGCTCATTTTGGAATAGATCTGGTGTAAATATTCCTTGAATTTTGGATTAAGAGAAAGTACATCGTCTATATAGCGGAAATTGAAATTAAAGGAATTGGCTAAATGTTTTTCTTTTTTCTGTGTTAGAAATGTAAAAACTTGGCTACATACGGGAAATGAAGGAGGTCAGCTAAATAAAAATGGAGCGCAGTTAGTTCCCATGGAAATCCTGATTGACTGTTGAAAAACGCGACCTCAGCATTCAACAAAAATATTGTCTATCAAAAATTCCAACATATTGATACATCATTCTCATTGTACTTCTTGTTTGTGGTTCTTTTCAAAATATGATTTGTCTTTCCCTACTACTTTATAAGTGTATCTGCGTTCTAGTTTTTTAGTGCAGAAACATTGATGTATCAAATCAGAAATTACTGTTTTCAATTTATTGTGTGGTACGGTAGTATAAAGTGTAGAAAAACTAAAATCTGGTATGCGATGTAAATGGATGAGACAGCTAGATGATAGCTGTTCAAGGAGATCTTCAGACTTTTTTTAGAATCCACATCTGATTGACGCCGCTCTTACAGTAGCCTTTATCACAGTTACTTTTCAGGCCATCTCTGCATGCGGTCAATAAAGTAGTTAGGAGCTAGAAAGAAGCTTAGTAGTGCATTTGGAAGACCCCGCAATGAATCTCTGTTTGGGTTCTTATGAAGTTTAGAGGCCAAGTTGATGTAAGAGCGCTGATTGTTTTCATCATCCGCTTTGAGGCCAAAAGATGCTAAAACAGGTGTGATTTTTAATAATCTTCTTTCTTGATAGTGTAGCGGGAGTAAAAGTTGGGTTTCCTGATGAACTATCAGTTGGACAGTCGAGACACGAACAGTATGTTGTTAGAAGCTTTGTCTGCAGGGATAATGAATGTACTAAGATTTCTGGATTTCATTGATGTTTTCAAACGAGGATTTCATTGATGTTTTCAAACGAGGAATACGATCCAAAATTAACGACTTAATGGACCTGATCCAATCGGACAGCATCTCGATATCTTTTTGTTTTGTTGCCAATTTGCTCGCAGAGTCCTCAACTGCATCCATTGTACTTCCTGTTGATATGCTGGTTGAGATCTTTTGAAAAGGCATTTCGTAGTTTGATATTGTCTGCAATATGAAGACCACCAGTTATCACGTGTCCAGTCGGACTGTAATTGAAGAATTGAAGGGGGAAGTGGAGCAAACAGCGCAGTCAAGTGGTTTGGCTTTAAAGTCGTCAATTTTGAAATCACGCAATACACGTTTGTAATTGAAATTGGTAGTTGCAATTGGTTTAGTGTAGGAATACGAAATAAGTGTATGGAATAACGCTTTAAGTTGCTGTCTTCATAATACTCAATAACAAAGCAAATGCGGAAATAATCACGTATTGGTTTATTTATCAACCGAGGAAATATATTTATAGCTTAAGACACTAACATGTACCTAAATTATTGATATTTATTAGATGCATAGCCCAGTGTGAAATTGAGTCTAATTGAAAATCTGTTCAGCATATTAAGTATTAGACCTCCTCGAAATAGAAACTGTGAAAATTCAACAAACTTCGTTTGAGAAATTGTCATCATTAGGTAAACAGGAAACATGATTAGACTATTAATTACAACTGCATTCTGATTAGTTAATATTCGTGGTATGTTTTGCATATCCTTGAATTTTATAATGCTATTTCCCAGAGCGTATTTGCTTTTTTTACCATTCACTGAGACGCTTGTCTTGATATTTGTCCAACATTTATCTCTTGTCCCACATTTTAATAATTCAGTGTAATTACAGATACATCATGAACGTTGCAGTATTTGCCAAAAATACAAACCTTTTAGGGTTTAAATTTTTGACAAATACCTCTCCTCATCATGATATATCTGTTCAGTATTCTACGGATGACCATTTCGACAACTTTTTAATAGATTTCAATAATGCAACTGATACTATCAGTCAGGCATTTGTCATGTTGAATGTTACCGACCAAGATGATTGAAACAATGACAAAATATTTATTGCTATATTTCAAAAACTTGCAATTTTTTGCCATATTTTTTGTTATAGAAATATTACTAAATAACACAATATCGAAGTTACTGTTAATTTATTTTCTGAATATGCGTATTTCGACAACGTATGTCTCATCAGTGCAGATAAAACCAAAACATTTGGAAGTCCATTAACCGAAAAAGTGTAAAAGCTGATAGAGTACAAATAACCAAAAGGATCTAAATAGAAAAGCAAAATTTCAGCTAAGGACAGAGCTATACAAGAGGGAGATGCTCCTTAGTTGAAAAAAAAATTGTAAAATTTAGATATTGCCAGTTTCAATGAAATCGGTTTTCGGGTCGGCCCCGAAGTACTGGCTACTGGTTTGGTGAATACCCTCGGGGACTAACAGTCCACCAGCAGAGGCATCGTCCCAGTGATTGCGCAATAAATTACACAATACCGAGGTTATTGTTAATTTATTTTCTACATATGCGCATTTCGACAACTAATGTCTCTTCAGTGCAGATAAAATTAAAACATTTGTAAATCTATAAATCGAAATATGTTGAAGCTGAGAGAGAACAAACCACCAATAGGACCTGAAAGGGAAAGTCAAAGACAGAAGATACTCCTTAGGTTTTAAAAAATATCTTAAATTCAGATAATGCATGTTTTCAAATAAAATCGGTTTTCGGGCCAGCACCGAAATACTGGCTACTTGGTTGGTGAATACATTTGTACCCTCGGGGACTAACAGTCCTCCAGCAGTGGCATCAACCCAGTATTGATAAATAACAAAATACCGAAGTTACTGTAAATTTAGTTTCTGTATATACGCATTTTGACAACTTATGTCTCTTCAGTGCAGATAAAATCAAAACATTTCGAAATCCACCAACCAAAATATGTTGAAGCTACTTAACTATGTAATAATTCTTTGTATATGTTTTAGGTTACAACGATATTGAATAGTGGTACTGGAATATATGTGGCAATATTGAATGGCGCTGCAGATTCATCTGTTATAACTTTCCGATTTGTAAAGGTAGTAGTTTACATGTCCGCGTTTAATTTTTCAAGCACCGCAGTCGGAATAAATATACAACGCCAACCTGTTATTTGAGGTATAAGTTTATTAAATTTGAATATTTAAAAAAAAATTACTCAAGATTATTTTGTTTTGCGTTGATGCAAGAAGCTCAAATCATATTTATATTTTACCATTTGGTATCAACAAATACTTAATTTGAATATAAAAAAAATCTAAATAAATAATTTTGTCAGTATTGATACGGTAGATCTTTTTATCCCCAAAAAAGTAAATTGATATTTCAGGTTAAGGTGTCTCAGTGGTATTATTCCGCCATTTTTGTCTAATCATTGTTCATTTAGGTTTCATTCATTTAGAAATTCAACAAAATAGTTATTTAAAATGAATACAAAGTTCAATTGTATTTAAAATTTATATTCATAATCATTTTTATAACATTTTCATTTCAAAAACATGAGTTAAAACACATGAGCTTTACATCTGTTGCTGGATTTATAGAACACAGAAATTATTCAAGGGAGATAATTTGATAAAATATTTTAACAAAGATATCACTAGAGAAATTAACATTTTGCAATTTTTCTCTCTTGTTTCAACGGTGACCCCTAATTTTTATTTTTATGTTTAAACTACATAATGATAATTAAACACATGCAACGTATGAAAAAATTCTTTAATAGATTTTTCAAACAATCCTCTCATATGATCATTTTCCCTATCATTTCTATGTAAAATCCTGAGATTTTCAATTTCAGATTTTGCGCTTAAATGCACGGTGACCCCTAAATTTTATTTTACATTTTGAACAATAATATAATTATGTTTCTACACAGAAAATTTTACAAAATTCTATAATAGGAAATTAATACCCTGCAGACACCTTAAGCTATTTTAAAACTTCGTCATATTTTTTTTTATCTTAACATTTATACGACTTGTCTCGTAGTGCCATGATGCAAAATCTTTACATTCGCTCACTCATCAATTAGAATGTAAAGATTTTCCAGTAGAGTATGATAAAGTACTTTTTTGTTTGTTTTTGTCTTGTTTTGAGACTTCACTTAAAAAACTATGACTTTCAGTAAAATTATAGTTAACAAAGCAAACTGTTATTTCATACTTTCTACTCCCGGTAACAATTACATGGTATCCCACGGTTACATGGTATAACACGGCAGAACTATTATAGCTTTAGATCAGTATATCAGCCCAAGAGCCGAGAGCCTGGAGACATGATTTTGACCATGGGCTTAGAATGCTTCGTAAGATAGATGTACTAAATAAGAATAGTCCAAATGATAACAAGGGGTGTTATGTTGTTCTATAAACATACGACAATGTTTTTGTAGAAAAGTAAGTTGGAACCGAACCGCCAATCCAAAAGCGAACAATCCAAGGACAATGGCAACACCAGAAACAAAATAGAATAGATTTAAAAAGTAATTGCAACTTTCAGTAAATAATCTGTAATTCCACAATGTCTAAAAATATCCAGGCAAATTATGATTTCTTATTAATTAACCAATGTGATATTCGGTAAATTTAGTAAGCGGTACCATGCCATAATTGTGCAATTTTGTGAGAGTTGACCCAAGCATGAAAAGCCAACAAGTACTATGAGACAATTTATCTTATACAACCACAACCTTGAGTTGTGCCGTAATTAATATTTGATCTCCTTGTTATCATAACGATCTGCAGATATATATGTTTTTCAGAAAAAAGTTACATCTAATCGCTCTAATTCTCGTTTCTTCCCGAAGTTAATTGTTGAAATGTAAGGAGACTATGGTAACGATGGACAATGGAGAGTTCAGGGTTGCCACTCATCCTGGAAATACAAAAAAAACAAAATTATTTTCAACAGACTATCGGAATTCCTATGGGCACAAACTGTGCGCCTCTCCTAGCCGATCTGTTTCTTCACTCTTATAAAGCTGAATTCATCGAAGGGCTTCTTCAAAATAAAGATAAAAACTGGCCCAATCCTTCAATTTTAGCTTCCGTTATATAGATGATATTTTGTCACTAAAAAACCCTCGCTTTGGTGATTTTCTTCATTTGATCTATCCAAAAGAGCTCGAAATCAAGGATACCACAGACACTTCTACATCAGCCTCGTTCCTTGACCTTCACCTTGAAATTGACAACAGAGGGCAACTTCAAACTAAGCTCTACGACAAACGCGATGACTTCACCTTTCCAATAGTAAACTTCTGTTTTCTTTGTAGCAACATCCCAACAGCGCCAGCATATGGAGTTGACATCTCCCAGCTCATTCGCTATTCAAGAGCCTGTGTTCAATACAGTGACTTCCTTGATAGAGCAGCGGTTGCTCACAAATAGGCTACTTCAACAAGGGTATGTTACCTAAAACGTGACGGCAGCCCTCCAGAAGTTTTACGGTCGACATCACCATCTTGTGGACCGCTATGGGATATCTGTTTCCCAGATGACAACAGATCTTTCCCTCTAAAGCTTAATTGTTGTTTCCTGTACCGGATGTGACTTTACTACCGGATTTGCCATGTTCTACACGGCGGGTGTCTTATAAGAAGCAGGAGATGCTAACTCTACCGGTGCACCTGATCTCTTCCATGGTTTTATATTGGGTCTGTGTTGTTCATCTTTGTGTGTGTGTGTCTTCATTTTTCTTTTCTGTGCCGTACCCATGTTGTGTCTCTGTTTTTTTGTTCTTTTTTTTTTGTTTCTGAGGTTGCCATTGTCCTGGGATTGTTCGTTTTGGCGGTTCGGTTCTCACTTACTTTACATAATAAAAGGTTAATTTTGTTATGCTGTAAACATATTTCAAGGAGTAACCTCTCATCAGCAGAATCAGAATCAAATTATCTGAAAGGCCACAACCCGAAAATAATAACAAAGAAATACTCATGACCTAAAATATCGAAATAAGAGGCCAAATCCAGTACCAAGGACATACACCAAGTGAAATACACACAATGAGGCCTCATTATTTACATAAGGGGTTTGAATTTCGCGAAAAAAAGTTAATAACAGTACTACAATTTCTAAGGTTAAATTTTCTTCGTGACAAACAATCTGACTACTGCGCTGGTGAAAATCTTCGATCACTGCTGGTCGACCAGCATGCATTTTAAAATATTCGGAAATATCCTTGCAAAACCCTGGAAATTTGATAAAGTTATCATCGATAGGCAGTATAATTGCAAATAATTATCGCATTAGGGTTTTTTTTTTTTTTTTTTTTTTTTTTTTTTTTGTTGTCTTTGAAAATGACTAGGATATAATTGTAGGAACATCAAATTAGTGGAAATCCTGAGGGTTACTTATTTTGATATTTTCTTACAATCAAACGATTTTTCAAAGAAATAATTTTTTATAATGGTATTTCTATCATCACAATAAATCCGACATTATTATTTTTTTAGCAAAAAGCTAATGATGCTGAGAGTCATATGGAAGCTGTTGTTCGATTCATATATTTTAATAGGATGATTTATCTATCAAATATTGTCGTTCCACCCTTTTAGCTATGTTCAAATAGAACACAAATCATACATAATTAGAGATACGTATGATACATATGGGTCTGTCAGTAATTCATGAGCTCTGCTTACTCAGACAAATATGATTTGACAACAACAGTTCGGGGGAACGTACGTGGGCTCAAAACACCTGACTTGGGAGGATGGCATTTTACAGAACTGTTAGGAGCAATACACAAACAGAGATATAAGTTCGTAAAAATACAGTATGGACCATTACATTTGCATCACATGGTACTTTTTATGATGCATTTCACTTTTGCAGTTGATGTATGATTATAATGCTGACTATCTGCAGTATACATTTATTGGGATTGCAGTTCTTCATTTTGTTATCGGGTCCATGAGTGTTGTGTTCCATAAAGTCCTGATTTCATCAAGTCAGCCTATAGAAATTGATATCCAGGTATCAACACAGGATGGAGGTTTGTTACAAATAACAGCATTACAGCCAAACATTTCAATGGTGTAGGTAGTTGCCTTTACAATCATTAAAGCCTATTATTTACATAAATGGTGCACTCGACTTGCAACCGAACATGATAAGGTTTGTCAGTTTCCTGCCCAAGGTCTTGGGTCTCTCTGGATGCTCCGGCTTCCTCCTCCACGAAAATGACCGCTACGATATAGCTGAAATACTACTGAAAGTGCAGTTAAACCGCATGCAAAAAACCAACAAACTAAACATTTCAAACTGAATCAAACATTCGCATAGTATATAATGTTACACTGAGAGGTCTCATTCTGGTGATAAACCCTCTCAATAAATGTCTTTGGTGTTACGTATATCGACAAACTAACACTGCATAAACTAGTAATCCTAGACAAAAATCTGAAATACAGAAATAAAAAAAGATGGCGATTTAGAGACAACACAAAACGAGGCAATAAAACAGTGAAAAAATAACGCCACAGAGATAAAGCTCTAGAAGTAATATCAAAAGAAAAATCGAAAATATCATCAGGTGCTCCGAAATGGTAAGCATGATATGCTCCATTAGTGTGGCAAGACACATTGCCAATAAAGAGTCTCATCCCGGAGTCTGGTGTTGATAGTCAATGTCAACATTGTACATTTTAAGTTTTTGTTTATTCGTTTTCTTATGAGGACAGACCAAGAAATCATTTATTGAAATTTCAAGACTGCATACAAACTGTAAAAATCTCTTCCCGTCAAATCTATTTTGAACCTTAAGACTTCAACGTTCAAGGTAAGGTAACGTGATGATTAATTTTGATACTCAGAAGTATTCCAAAAAATGTATATGCATAAATGATTATAATTTAGACAGCAAATACCAGAAATGTATCGGAAAAAGTATAATTAAATCGAAATCCTCGGTATAATTCAACAGGTATATCACCTTTGAGAGGGGGTTATTAGAGAAACAATCCTCTCCTGAGACGATATATATGTTTAACATACCACATACAAGATAAACTGAGAGATTTGATACAATTTAGATTTCTTTTAATCAAAACTAGAGCGTATGACGACTTCAATTTTCCTATTGTGAATTTCCCTAAAACTGTTTTGTAGAGGAAGAAGAAAATCTACCATTAAAAGACAGCATCTTCAGTTCCATAACATTGTTCCATATTCTGTGGTTTGCAATATTGATTACAACGATGTTAACTTATATAGGAACCATTAACAAGAGACTTCAGGATGAAGTTCCAGGAAGAGGTAACCAAATTGTTAATTTTAGAACAAAGATGTATCGTTTAGTTTTATAATATCAATCACTGAAATAGTTTTTTCAAGAACCTTACTTTATTTATTATAATGCATCTTTAGGCACAACCGACACCAGAGATATATAATTATATGTCTCTGGGCACACATAAAAATATCTAATTATAAATATTTATAAAGCTTTGGAATATAACAAAAGATGGTTGATTACCCAGATGTATCCCCATTTTTGGACGGATCTAATGTCAATTCGGTAGGTAGTATTTAGATCAAAAGTACACATTAACAAGGAAATAGACACAACGTGTGATTTACATTAATTTTCTATTAATCCCCTTACATTGTTCTACATAAAGCTCTTGGCCCGTTTGTTTAAAAATTAATCACTATTTTCAGTGTCACAGAGCAAGCAAAAGCATTTAGAGGTTAATTTCGTTGGCTTTGAAAAACAGTAGCTTTACACAAAGGTGAATTTGCTAATAAATAACACCTGAAAAATGTGATTATCCCTTGAACAATTGTCCCTTATTATATTCTTTTTCTTTAAATTCAAGATCAGACAGTAAAAGCTGAGGGTTAATATATTTTCATGAGACAAGATCTTGCAATATATAATACTATTGACACTTTGAGTTTCTTTTCAGTTTCTAAATTTTATATTTTTTTCAATTTTAATTTAATCTAAATGCCTTTTCCACTCATTAAGAATCAGTAGATTACCAAAGGAACAAAAGAGTAGTATATACCAAAATCAAAATCCAAAGAAATGGCAAAAACGAGAATACAGAAAACAATGACCTTAGACAGCTACAAATAAAAGCACAGAAATAAAAAACACAACATTCAAAACTAAGGCACTCACAGGGTGAACTTCCATGAAACTGAGAGTGACATCAGGGTAAGCATGTCCTGCTCTGCTAACAGCACCCGTCACAATGTAAGCGAGTCAATCCAGGAAAAAGTCAAAATCGGTATAGTCAAATTCGGGAAGACGCGTCCACTTTCATTTGGGACACTGACACGTCGTATTTTTTCAATGATGTTATGGTTACGGCCATAGAATTTCTAGAGGGATGAAATTAACATAGGCAGAACAAATCCCTGATGAAGGAGTCAAATGTCCATAAAATGAGTATCCTGAACATTACAGAGAGAGAGAGAGAGAGAGAGAGTAGTATTAAAATAAATTTACAACGCCTTGACCACGCATTTAAAAAAATGAAGATATTAATATCAATGTTGTCGGTCTGAAGGTTTCAAAATGCAAAATAGTTGACGCCCATGGATTAAAAGATGGGTGTCAGACTTTTTAATAGTAAAATTTGCTCATAGACATTAAATGAATAAAAGACAAAGTTCGGTATTGTTGTCTCCAGAGAGGACAGCGAACGAACATTATATTAAAAGAGAGAAGGAATCCAATTTTCTCTGAAATAAGTTACCTCATTTACTCCATTTATACAGCTACACATTAATCTTGGCATGTGGTTGGATCAAACTCAAGAAATGCATTCACTGATATTAAAATTGAATTTTAATTCGAGTAGGTTATAATATATCATCACTGTTCTTCATCTTGGTATAATAAGTGATGGTTTTGGTTACTTGTCAGAAAATTATACATGTAATATTAAAAACTTTTTTCTAGTCAGTTACTTCACAAATATGATGGCTTATATAATGCTGGGTGGTATTGTGTCCTCATTCTTAGTTGGTGGGTTGTTAGAGTGGCAGAAGACACTGTTTAAAGGTAAGGAACACAATGAAAATAAGAATTTGCCGAGATTTTACATTTCTGGAATTTTACTTAGATACAATGCATTAACTTAATACTGGGATGAACATTTCTTTTTACTGTCTACGACCTTTCAAAAGTCACTGCTGTTGAATGCGGGACTTTCGAGATAGGAACTCTCGTGAAATGAAGGCGAAAAAGATCTCCTCAAATACCAGTCAGAAGGATAACCGGAATCCAGAACTATTGAATATAAATATATACCACCTAAAAACAAACTATTTATGAAATTGAACTGTACTTATAATTTGTCCTGCATGACAATTATTTAACTAAACTTTAATCGACGAAAAACAATTAATCTGAAGCGCTACAAATAGATTAAATATAAATCACCCTTAGCTCAACAGTGTTCATTAATTAGTGATTCCATCTCAAGGTATTGATGTATTGATTTTTTTCGTATAATACACAAAAATGTTTTCGCAGTGAACACGACTCTAAATTCCCGTATTCTACCGGACAATAGGGTCTGTAAGTCTCTTTGAATTTTGAAACTTCCGGGTACAATTTTTGTAGCCGGAAGTTGCATTTTGCACGATAATATATGACGTTCCAAGCAAAAAATTAAACGTCATAATCCTGAAACGTCATCTTTTGGCGGGAGACGTTTTCAAATTTCAATTTTATCGTGAATTCTCGGTGTCACATGACGAGACTTACATGCCCTATACCGCAATGAAATGGAGGATTGTGTGCCAGATGACTATTTTCTTTGACATGTCTGTGACAAGTCAGGAACATTGAAACATTTTTCTGGTGGTTTTCGACTTGCTTTGTCTTTTTACCCTTTGGATTTCGGGTTTGACAATTCTCTTTAATATTTTCTCTTGATAATTATATCTAGCAATTTTGTATTACCTTCAATTCTCTATGGTAAATTTTTAGAACCCTCATTTATTTATCATCTAAGATGCACTGAAAGGTCAGGTCAGTGGGGACATATGACTTCTAACAGTGTCAAAGTCGTCGATTATTGTCTTTTTGTCAGAATTATATTTATTTTGAGATCTGAATTGTATCTATTCTGGGGGTAAATTTAATAAAAAAAAGATAGTGCATGTCCTTTTTTATGTGTGTTTTTTTTTTCAAAACCTGAATCTTCATAAATTTGTTTATAGAAATATAATATTGGTTTTCTACATGGTCAGAAATCAAACAGTTCTCACTTTTTACGTTTTATATGGAATTGCCTTATAACTGAAAGAAGTATTTCAAGTAACAAATCTAATAAGTCAAGTTATCTGTAGTATACCGATAAAATGCCATTGAGTTCATAAATTGAAACCACTATATTAATTATCACTAAAATATTTTGTGAATGAGGGTTATAACAAAATGACTAGGCATAATTATCAAGAATCGAAATCCAAGTTGCAGAAAACACAAAGCAGGTGCAATTGTCAGTCACAATCTTCCTGACTTTGTATAGACATTTACAAAAACATGGTGGGTTGCAAACCGGTTTTATGGCGCGTTAAACCTCTCCTTTCATTGCAGAAGTTCCAGGTAGCAATTCAACAGCAGTTGCTATTTAAAAGTTGTAGACAAAACATATTTCTCCCAGCGACAAAGCAAATCATACACGAGCTAAGACATAAACATTATGGAATTGCATGGTTTTCAAAATAAGAGAGATATTTCATCACTTACCCAAAATGTCGAATTGATTTCTTAAAAACGATATATTTTTCATATTCGTACTAAAGTGTCCTTTTAAAATAGAAAAAAGCTCACATTTGACCCACATCCCATTAAGTTTAACCTTCTCAAAACCATGTCTTTTATTTAAAGTACTTTTGTGAAAATTTGAAACCTTGTCAGAGAATTCCAGGCTATGGGGTAAAGTAAATGTAACCTAACAGTCAGTTTAAAACTAATAATCAAAGGACAATGGCAGCATCGGAAAAAACAAAGAAACAAAGACACAACACGAGTGCAGCACAGAAAAGAAAAATGAAGACACCCACACACATAAAAAGATGAACAACATGGACCCAATAAAAACAGAGGGTGAGATCAGATGCACCGGTAGAGTAAGCATCTCCTGCTTCTTATCTTATAAGACAACCGCCGTGTTAACTCCGGTAGTAAAGTCAAATTCCAGTAGAGGAAAAACAAACTTTAGCTGTAAAAAGAAAGACCTGTTGTTATATCCCATAGCTATCCAAATGACCTAAGTATAAACGATGAAGACAAAAAATTTTAGTGATAAACCATGAGAAAAAATCCTTTAATTTTCAAAACGTAGATCTAGATAACAGATAAAAGGATATGGAGTAAATGAACACGGGTAAAATCCACACGATTTAAGCAAATGGAACAACGCTTGTATTGTTGAACTTCATCTTAAAGTCACCATGAAGCCAATTAACCCTAATAGACAATATCCGAGCTCTAGTATTAGGATTTACCAGACCACGTCACAGTATAGAAAACGTTACGTCATAAAGCCTAAAACGTCATGAAACTATGTCGTTGAAGTGCATTCCTGGTCACATGGGGCGGACACTTTTGTGGCGAAGGGCGGACAAACAAAAGCTGGTGAATCTAAATACCAGAACTCGGATGTGGTCTATTGATCGTAAAATAAATCTAATATTTCAATATTCATGCAGGTGAATCCTTTTTTTTTATTCTGGTAAATAACTTTAATGTTTCAAGAATACAAACTTAATGTTTTACATTCAAAATTGTTCTAAACTCCAATTGAATACCCTTTAATGTTTACTATTGACTAACTGAACTATTATTTTGGAACAGTTACCGGTATATATTTATTATCATAACACATGTAGGTGACAGAGAACCACGAGAAACACAAGCACTGCAGCAGGTTCTGCATTTATTCCTGTCAAGTATATTTGCAGTAATTCTAAATGCTATGGCTTTTATAACATCGGAAGTCACGCTGTATATAGAGTTCGTTGTCCTAACTGTGTTCAGAGCTTTATTTTTGTCATCAAACATGACTTTTATCATTTCTATGTAAGTATAAAGTTAAGTTCTGCATCTGGAAAAAAATCAATTAGATTTGCATTTTTGTCATGTTTGATTGAGCTGATATTTTTTTTATTTTAGACCTCGTCATAAATAAGGAAAGTTTTCGTTCAAAGAGGAGCTCTTTTTTTTATTTGAAGCGTCATTCTGTTTATCATAATTTTTTGTATCAATTGGGTGAAATTCAAAATTTATACCGAAGCAAAAACTAAAAAATCATACATTCAGAATATATGACAATATAAGAATTACATACAATATACAGGACGAAGACGAAAGAAACAGAAAATAAAACAAACACTACAAAATAAAGCACTGAACTCCTTAAAAGGAGGATCATAAGGGGTCCGGAAGGGTAAGCATGACCTAATTTTCGTCAGTAGTTCTTGTGTTCATATAAAATTTTTCATTCTTATTTATTCGTTACTATTTTTTGGTAATTTATTTCTATCCCTTTATTCTCTCATTTTAGGTGGGTTTCAACGTTTTGGCACTAACTTACTCGTTTTTATCAAATTCATGATGTCTCCTTTATCCTTTCCTTCTTTATAAATTTTGTTTAGTATTACAACTGTTTCGTTCAAATCACTACATTCATGGTTTCTTCATGCAGAATTTAAATTCAAAGTAACTTCGGTATTTAATCATTTCTTCACAGGTACCCATCAAAGCACACAAACGTTATATATCCGATCGTCTTGTCTACTGGTGGCATTCTTTCTACTGTCCAGTATGGTTTATTCCGGTGGTATAACTTATATCAAGGAGCACACACTCATGTAAGTGATATTTACAGTATAGTTATATACAGTGCGTCATTACACCCGGTTGCAGTTTATTTAACATCTGCATAGTTTTTCATTCAGCTGGACAGAAAGTCTTTGCATTTCTTTAAGAGTCACAGTTAGGCTATTTTCTTTTGATTTCCTACCACTTGCATTTTTAGAGCGGACTTTTAACTAGTTCTAGTTCTCTTTTTAGTTCTTCTCCCTTTTTGGGGTTCGAACTTCCCCTTATTATTTAAAAAAAATACTTTTTTTCAAAAATTTGTGTAAATTATATTTTTCTTCATTTGTGTGGACATTTGAATTTTATTTGAATTTAATCCTACCATTCCATTTAGAATTTTAGGAACTTCAGTTGCATCACGGTTGTCGTTCTCGGCGTTGTCTTACAGTGCGCATGTACAGCCTCTCTTATTATAGTTGTCGGTTTTGATAGTCCGTTTGGAATTGTGTATCTTGGCGGAACTATAGATAGTTAGTCTTTGCTCCTCTTTCAAAGTAATTGGTGTTTATACTCATTCCAATTAATTTCTGCACAGGTAAATTCTCTTGCAACGTGTTTTCGGTCGTGAACCCCTTGAAGATTTGTTGCCTTCTGCAATCCTTCTAGAGTTGTTGTCCCAAGCAAGTGTTTTAAGATTACGGTCTTGACACATCTTTTAAAGTTGTCGGTCTTCGAATCCCTTTTAGATGTCCCTTGTATCTCGTTTAAAAGGTCGGGCATATAAAAACAATTTTAGAACGGGTTTCTATGAGACAAATATTGCTCTAATATGAAAGACACTAAACTTGAATTCAAATCTCCTATTTTAAAAATGCAAGGAAAAGGATTTCTAATCAGATAATTGTGCTAAGTGTTCAGTGAGTTCTTGTATCTTAACAGTCTAGATAGAGTTTTTAAATATTTACGAAATTGTAAAAGTAGTCGTATGTTTCATATTCTCTCCTTACATAAGCGAATAATTAGAAAACTTCAATTTTTAAAACTAAAGCAACACATCTGAAAGTACAAACACGACAATAAAAAGTGACTAAACGATGGAATACAAATCAAAAGAGTAGTAAGAACTAACAATGGCTAGAAGAAAAACAACAATGACCTTAGACATTTCAGAATGGCGAGACAGTCAATGATATAAGATAACGAAAGGATATGGAGTAAATGCACCTGAGACAAAGTCTCTAAAACATGGTAAAACCAAGCAACGCAACGACATTTTAATTGTGGGTTTCCTATTGAATTCAACAAAATAAAATGCAAATACAAATTACGTTTTGCGTAAAAGCACATTAAAAATGCATAATATTGTAAAAATGCATACATATTGTACCAAATTAAGTAAAGGTAGAATAAGTTGAAGCACAATTCAATATTTGATTGGATTGATCGACCGTTGTGACCAAAATCACTGTATAACTGACACAGAATGAACAAAACAATTCAAATTAATGATAAAACTGTATTTGCTGCTATGTGATGTTTATATATTTTTTATTAAGAATTCTACATGAAGCCTCTTACAATAACCAAATGATTTATAAGCAAAAGTGTGCCCTGAGCCTTGTTGTTCAAAAGACAATCACAATTTTCAATGTCAGTTGTTAACTCTTTTCAGTATATAGCTATCGTTATGCATGGACAAGTAATAAATAATATATCAAATAAAATTTAATGTTATTCTTCTGAGAAAAATGAGAAGGAAGTAGTTTAAGCAAAAAATAGCGTGTTGATGTCGTTTTTTTGAGATATAAGTATTTAAAAATTTGGCGATAACTGAGCTCTTCTGAATCTTTCATAGGTTTAATATTAGCAATATTCATTCATGAACGAAATCAATGTCACAAAATAAATACGATCTATTTACATTTTGTCATAATGCTGCAAAAGATTTATAAAAGATGTATATATTTAGGGAGAGGGTTTTAAATAATGTTGTAATAACTTGTGTCCGATCCCTTTGCTTTTTAGCAATAAAATATGTTTAATTAATAAAAAAGGTATAAAATAAAATTTTTAAACAGAATATTGGGGTTCGTGTGCAAAAAAAATATAATATTTTTTAATAGATAATACAAGATAAGTCGGAAAATCTGCAAGAAATACAAAAATTATATCAGCAAGCATCCTTATGAAGACAAAGTCGCATGCAAGATCATTTTAAATTCTTCCCTTAATGGTTTTGCTAATCTCTGGCATTGAAAATCTGGTTAATTTTTGAACAACTGGGCTGATTTGTACTATGGCCCCGCCACGTGATCTGATAACTATCCAAATTGAAGTACAAGACCGTCTTGTTTTCTTTTCTTGGTCCATTACGAAGTTGTGGACGATGTAAGGGTCAATTATCTATCAATAATAGCTTTATTTCATCCTTGAGCCTATTTGTTTTCAGGTACGAATATTTATGACGACATTAGCAGCAGTGTCTCTTATCAATCCTCTCGCTGTCTTTATGAAAGGACTAGGAATTTCTAGATCTGATGCTTGCTGTGGTGTCAAAGCTAACGATAAATCATCATATACTCGGCTTTAATGATGGATTTGTAGAAGATTGAAATGAATGAAATTATAAGCAGATTGGAGTTTCGAATTGAATAAAAGTATATATTCCCAGTATAATATCTCAAGAAAACTTATTGGAAGTAACAATACGGTCCAACGATTTGTGAGATTAATACAGAGGGGCTCGTTTTTTCTGTCGATAAAACATATATTCCTGTGGACATTAATTAGACATTCTGTTTAGAATAATAAAGTGACATGACAATGGCTGCAACTTTTTAATTAAAAGAAATCTTGCATCATTATATCGAAATTATGAAGAAAATTATTTCCGAAAAATGAGTCTGTTATTTAATATAACTTCCATATATCCATAAAGTTAAGAAAGTTCATGGCTGTGACTTATGAACCCGATGCTTATAAACAAAGCTACACATCGTTGATCTTTTTAGATTTGTGCGTTTTTTATCTTTTTTTTTCTTATAAAAATGACGATTACAAACAATGGAAGATATAGAGGGGTTTCTTCAGGTCAGATTCCCCTGCTCCCTTAATTTTTTTTTACATCATTAGCAAAGTTTTTGGCAAAATGTGACAGAAAGGCCCGGAATCCAGCACTTGGAACTATTCTAATCCAAAAAGCTGGATCAAAAGGTGATCAATCTTTTAAAATGTCATAACTACAAAAAAAAATAAATTGGTGAATATACCCGATTTGATCTGCACTATAAAGACATGCATTTTAAACATTTCTTGAAATTATGGATTTCCTTTGTTTGGGTTCTAGTGCTGCTGATGAGGAATAAATTTCTGAAATGGCCATACAGCTCTTTAAAATTATTGCAGCAGGAGTTAACATATGTGTTATGGTCTCATGTTCATTTACTCCATATCCTTTCGTGAAATATATAAGTTGTAGAAATGACTATTTGCTGAATATCAATTTATTCAAATTATGTGCTTTAACTTCATATCCCTTCAATGATTATCCCGAGGGTATTCACCAACCCGAAAACCGATTTTATCAAAACTTGCAATATCTAAATTTACAAATTTTGTTGAAAACTAAGGAGTATCTCCCTCATGTATAGCTCTGTCCTTAGCTGAATTTTGGCTTGTCTATTCAGATTCTTTTGGTTATTTGTTCTCTATCAGCTTTTACACTTTTTTTTGGATAATGGACTTCCAAATATCTGGTTTTATCTGCACTGATGAATCAAAAGTTGTCGAAATGCGCATATGCAGAAAACAGATTGACAGTAACTTCGGTATTTTTTTATTTATTAACACTGGGCCGATGCATCTGCTGGTGGACTGTTAGTCCCCGAGGGTATTCACCAACCCAGTAGTCAGTATTTCGGTGCTGACCCGAAAACCGATTTTATCAAAACTTGCAATATCTAAATTAACAAATTTTGTTGAAAACTAAGGAGTATCTCCCTCATGCATAGCTCTGTCCTATCTGAATTTTGGCTTTTCTATTCAGATCCTTTTGGTTATTTGTTCTCTATCAGCTTTAACATTTTTTTGGTTAATGGACTTCCAAATATCTGGTTTTATCTGCACTGATGAAACAAAAGTTGTCGAAATGTGCATATGCAGAAAATAAATTGACAGTAACTTCGGTATTTTGTTATTTATTACAGTAATATCAGCATTATTCATTATCTTCCGGTTTTATCTCTGTCGGATCACATGACTTGCTTCAAGTTTCGGTTGTACGAGTAAAGAAACGCACTGCAACATGGATGGATTATAATAATAACATCTCCAGTGAGTTTGGTACCCTCCGTTTTGTCATTATTGTCATTAATTACAACTCTTCGTCTAATAAAATATAAACAGTGTCTTTACGTTGCAACAGTTGTCCCGGACCCGAACACTTTTACGTCTGTTGACCGTTTTTTGGCTTTTGTCTTGTTTGTAGTACCATTACTATATTACATGTGATGATAATTTCAATTTTGTTTGTCTTGTTTTTGTTTGCCTTGTTGTCTCCATTTGTGTTGCTTCCATATATTGTCTGTTTTTTGTTTTTATAGGGTATTTCCGCATGATGAAAATTATAGTTTTCATAACGAGAAAGAATTGTATATCGATGGATATCAACTAGAGTTTTGTAATTTCAAAATATGATAAACGAGCCTTTGGCGAGTATATTATATTTGAAATTACATAACGAGGGTTGATATCCAGCGATATACAATTCTTCCGAGTTGTTAAAACTATTTCTCTTATGATTTTCATAATATTTAGTGCCGAACTGCTGTTTTCGTTTCAAACAACAACACCGTTGCTAGGTAACGCTAATCACTGCCAACGAGATTTCACAGTGATCCAATAAAAACGTCGAAAAAATAATAGCACATCACGCGTGATGTGTTATTACTTGGCGCTCGACCAATGAAATTCCTGGAAAAAGCGATTCAACAAGTTCATATCTAAATCCAGCTTCAAAGTCTCGTTATGTACCACAAATAACTATTCGTGCAAGGAATAGATAATAAGCGTGCATCATAAGAGAACCTTATTTATTTATGCTCAGCTAACTTCGTATCGATTCATTAAACTATAAAGGCAGTCGTGAATCCAATACACGCATAAAATTATTCAATCAGATAGAGATATAACATGCGGATCAGAAAAAAAACTTAAACACGTCACTTACTCTAAGATTATGAATTTTTAAGAAAAGCATGTTGACTTCCTCACCAATGGCGGATCGAACTTGTCTAGTTTTCGTATTTTCTTTTCTGTCTATTATTGAAGCACTATTGTTTAGTGTTGTCGTGGCTGGTTGGGGCTCATATATATATGTTCTGATAAAAAGTGGATTTTATGCACATCTTTGTCCGGAAGAAATTGCTGCTGGACTTTCCGATTTAACTACAGATTTGAGTACCAGTAGGTTTCAATATGAGTTACCAAGATCGTGTGTAGAACAACAAGAACAGTTGAATCTGCTATACACAGTCTCAAGACCACTTACGCAATTTCCAATCATAGGTTGGGGATACGTAACATATAATTATGGAGCTATTAAATCTAAAATACTGTCAATGTAAGTAGATACTAATAATTACTCATTTTATCACTAACTTATTCAAGAAATCTGTCATTTTGGTATTCGGTATTTAGTCATTTAGTCATTTGTTACAACTGGGTCGATGCCTCTGCTGGTGGACTGTTAGTCCCCGAGGGTTTTCACCAGCCCAGAAGTCAGTACTCCGGTGCTGATCCGAAAGCCAATTATTTTTGAAACCTTCCAATTTCTAACATTTTGTAAATTTTATTGAAAACTAAGGAGTATCTCCCTCATGCAAAGCTCTGTCCTTAGCTGATTTTGGCCTTAAATTTAGATCACTTTGGTTATTTGTTCTCTATCAGTTTTCAAACATCTTTGAGTTTATGGTCTTCCAAACGTTTAGATTTTATCTGCACTGATGAGACATAAGTTGTGAAAATGCGCATATGCAGAAAGTAAATTCACAGTGGTATTCGGTATTCAGTCATTTGCATTTATCATAAAGAAATAACATTCGGAGGGTCTGATGGCGCTCGTCGTCTTGGACCATCCCTACAACGAAAAGAAAAAATAAATACTTATATAACATTGTAAATAGATTGATTCCCATCAAAATACAGATGCTATAGGTACTCCAACGAGGAATTTTGTAAGCAAAGTTTTATGGTTTATCAATTTTCATAGCACAAATACATAATGATGACATTGTGCATGAAGACGCACGTTAACTGTTGTATTTAAATTACAACTTATACTTTTCAACTGCAAAGTTTCAAATAGATTCATAAATGCACATAGGTGCACGGCAATTTTAACTTTTACTTGTTTTTGCAGTTTTCTTGAATTTTCTTCGTAGTTAATCTCAATTAGTGGCTAAAGCGCCGTAACTCCAAACAATTTTGAACCAGTTTTTCCTTAGTTCTCCATAGAACTGGTAAATGCGAATAAATAAAATACCGGGAGTGGAAAAATTGTAATTTTTTAATGATGCTAATTAATCCTTAATCTAAATTTTTGGGGATTAAAAGTTCAATTTCTTATTATTGAAGCAGATAACTATCTTTTTACACCGATATATTCATTGAATGCGAACATTTAATTTTTTCGTTGCAGTACCTAGATGCTATACCATGTATTGTAGAGACTGTCTCATTTGCATTAACTCCATAGCTCTTTCTTGTTAGTTGTAGGAGAGAAAAAATTCTAAGAGTTTATAGCTAGTTTGATACTGAGCAGCAGTAGAGTTCCGTAGTGAGGAAGTAAGGAATATTGATAAGAAATATTCAAATTAGTCTGCAGTAACTTATTTTATTAGTTATACTGTTAAGAAGATTGAGAATAAATCATGTGATTGTTCATTAGAACTCGATATTAATATGATTTATGTTTGTCGCACATTTCAAAAATTTCATTGAAGTTTTTTTACAGGATATCAAAGATGTGCAGATGATAATAAAATACATGAGGGTCATTAATCTTTAGCTTTTAACATCCTAACATGTAACCCAATTTAGAACAGACCAAAACGTTGTCGTCATGCATAGACCGTCTCACTCTAGCTTGACCATCACTTATATATGATTGAAAGTCATAGATTTCTATTTCACAGGGCTTTGTTCATTGGTGGAATATTGGTGCTTGGTTTTACTTCTCCAGGTAAATCGGAGATTATATGTTTTGAAATACAAAATCAAAATTTCAATTCCAAAAAAATATACATCTTTTATTATATAGATGGCGATGAATGATACTTCTCAGTTAAATAGATCACAAATTGCACCGGTGAAAATAAAGGATTTCTAGTCACTGGGGGGAAGTGGCGTCACAATATCTCAACAATGTTGTTGTCAAGTAAACAACTGGCGATATGACATGAAAAATTATCCGCACCTAAAATCTCAGTTTTTGAGTAGAAAATCTGTATAAAAATGCATAATTAATCGACCGTCATGAATATCTATAAAAATGTCACTCGTGTTGATCAATGCTTTGGATATAACTCGTTGCGGAACAAGTTCTGCAACTCGTTTTATCCTTCTGCTTTGTTCGGCACTCGTGACATTTTTATTGATATTCACGACTGTCAATTAGTTATACTATATTAGGATGATACCAAAAATAACCTTCTTTACTTTTTCACTTTGATCCTTAAAAACTGTATTGAAAATGTTAAATATAGAATAATGGTAGTTTTGAAGGTCGAGACAGAAAATATCACCGTATCGCGGCGAGTCCGATAGGACGAGCTGTGGTACTAGCGATATTTTCTGTCGAGACCTTCAATACTACCATTATTGTTTTTATCGGCAATGTCATAAGAATCATGACGTCATATTTGTCGTCATTGCCTGATATTTTCTTGTATCAGGTCAGTACGGAGATACTGACAATATAAGTCAGTAAGATCAAAGAGAAAAATGTACATACTGCCGATAAAATACAATATCAATTTTGAAATGCCTGTATATATAGCAAATGAAACTTTCAAAATAGACTCATCAATATCTGGAGTCCTGACGATTATCCTTTTTTAGATTCCATAAATCGGAAATGACTTTGCCTGTGTATATGTAAACATACCGGCTATATCTAACTTGTAAACAATAGATTTTCAAAACCTTACATATCTAAAACATTTATAGAATAATAAAGCATCAGCTCTTTACAATTCCGGTTATTTTCAGTTGGGTGCAGTCATAACCTCTCATCCAAGATAACTTAGAAACAATTCTAAGTTAACTTAGAGCAGACGTAGAACAGTTCTAAAAACGGTCATTTTCTAAGTTAACTTAGAACAGTCCTAAAAGCAGTCATAAAATAGAGCAGTTCTAAAAGTGGTCATAAAAACGGTCATTTTCTAAGTTAACTTAGAACAGTTCTAAAAGCAGTCATACGGAAGACAATGAACGCTTTTAGAATAGGTTATGACCGTTTTTAGAACAGTTCTACTCGATGACTGCTTTTAGAACAGTTCTTGACAATGACCGCTTTTGGAACACTTTTCTAGAGCAGCTCTAGAACTGTTCTAGAACAGTTCTAAGTTAACTTAGAGCAGTCATTAGAACAGTTCTAAGTTAACTTTGTGAGAGGTTATAGCACCCAACTGTATGTCTCTTAAGTGAAAACAAATGTAAATAAATATGAGATATTTGTTTATCGTCCAAAAGGAAAAACATTAAAATGGGACCCCTGCACATTATTTCCAGGTTGTGAATGGTTGATTGTTCCTGGACTTGTATTTATTGGGGTTGGTGGTATTGGAGTTCTTATCTTGAACATGAAGGTTTGATTTTAAAGTTATCTCAGTAGTAAATAACGAAATGTCGAAATTAAAGTAAATTTCTTGTAGAACGAAACGATTTATTTCATTGTAATCATGTTTGCTTTAAAGCGATATTGTTATAAATAACAAAATACAGAAGTTACTGTAAATATTTTCTGCATATGCGCATTTCAACAACTTATGTCTCATCAGTACAGATCAAACCAAAACATTTGGAAGTCCATTAACCGAAAAACTTGTAAAAGCTGATAGAAAGCAATTAACCAAAAGTATCTAAATAGAAAAGCCAAAATTCACCTAAGGACAGACATATGCATTGAGGAAGATACTCCTTAGTTTT